>BQNB010063160.1:4648-23254 GCA_026074375.1 Tanacetum coccineum
GATAGAAGGTGACGCGCACTGAATGAAATGAAGTTGAGGGAAAAGTCTAACTTAAAGACTAGCTGAAAGAAAAGTGCTTCCCGAGAGACAACCCAGATTGTTATGTATTTTTATCGAGTCTATCTTCCCAGACATCAATACGGCATATCCGCTCCATACCATACGACATATTGATTGTCTAGACGTTATCAATACTTTATTTTTATGCACTTTAAACATTATTGTCAGTTCTGTCAATACGGCGTATATATGCACATGATACGGCGTATTCAACAGACTGACCAGTATTTATTATTTAATTTAGTTTAAAAAACCTGTAGGTACCAAGATAGGAATGCATGTTTTTCTTATAATTTGCATAGGACCTCGCAAAAAAGAAATCGACAATGTTGGTGGAGAATCTACGATATGGAAATCTGGAAGTGTTGGAGTCTTGAAAACTCAAGACGGTTGTTCAACACATCCTTGCTCATAAACTCAACATGGAGAATCTACCGAGCAAAATATCAGGGGAGTTTCTCATTCTAATTCTTTAAATTCCCGTTTTTAATGTTTTATCTATACAACGAGGACGTTGTATAATTCAAGTGGGGGGATGGGAATTAGAATGATACTTGTCTTATTTTTCACACTAAAATGCTTAAATTATGCTCAAATTAAAAAAAAATTCAAGCATACTTTTGTGAAATTACTTGATACATAACATGCACACAATAACCCTTGATAGATATTGTAAGGATTTAACCTTATTCATTTCCAAATGTTTACCCAAATTTCACAAAATATGAGTGTGCCAGTGATGTTGTAGACTTTAGAACTTGGCTTTGTATATCTATTCGAGACCACAGTGATGAGTACTATGGATTTAGATGAAGTAACTTGTTTAAATTGATAAATTTTTAGGATTACACCCCAAAAGCCTATACATGTTGTTTTATTAACTAACTACACTGGTTAGTTAAACCCCGTATAAACCCTTTGTTTACTCTCATTTTAAAATTAAGATCCCTGAACAACCTGTAGAGCAATCCTCTTAGGAAATACACCCAATTTTCTGTTTCGTTACACCTTTACACCTTAGCCTACCCTGTTAGATTATGTCCATTTATCAGTTGTTAGTTGCTTAAAGTGTAAAGTATGTATTTCCTGAGTCTTGTGTCAATTTTCTATCTTTGGTACTGTTGGGAAGAAATTTGCACATTGCAAATGGGAATGTATAAAGTAGTCAAAACTCATGTATTTTTACTACCAACACAATTATTGGTACGTCCGAAGAATGAAGAATTACCAAAGGAATTATCCCATTGCAAATGGGAATGTATAAAGTAGTCAAAACTCATGTATGATCGTGAAGATGGTGAAATTACACCAAGTTTCGTAGTATAGTGTTAGCAAAAAAAAGTGAGAAGGAAAGTTTAGAGATAATCACAAGAGCTTAGACCGAAGGAATTATATAAAGGATCGATTATTCGTTGATACGTCTTAAAAATCAACGATGTAGAGTATTGTATAAAGTGGTAGATATCGCCACTTGTCTTGTAAAAGTTTGTAAAGTATGGGATGATTGGGAAGTTGACCGTTACGGGAACGCCAACTTAGGTTGTTGTTTTTTATCAATGATCAAGACGTTTGTAAATAGTTGTGTCTTTATCGTGGTAACGGTCGGGAAAAAAGTGTCTAGCAACTTATATCTTGGACTTAGTCTATTTGTTTCGTAATTTTTATTTAACAACAATTTAATTCCCTTTCCTAATCATTAACCATGGGTTTTACGCGAATGAAAATGTGATCAAACACACATTTCTATTCCGTCATTACGGCCATGTATGCATGTCTCAGTTGCCTTGTTGGTTTATTACTATTGGTGAAAGTTAGAAGATCCCTACCCTATATCATTCTTCATCCTAACTCTTGGTTAAACTCGAATGAGGATGTGATCGAACACACATGTCTATTCTGTCGTTATGACCATGTATGTGTGCTTCAGCTGCCTTGTTGGTGTGGTACTTTTGGTGAAAGATTATAGAATGATCAACCCTAAGCCTTACAATAAAAACTCATTTTACCTTTATAAACTTGTTACTCCTTAGCTCTAGTGGTGGAGATGTGTATCCTTGCTAAGCCTATGATATAATACTCGTCACGATCGAGCAATTGAGCGAATTAGTTACATGTTACCACATAGATTAGTTGAGTGATTTGAGTGTTTTCATCTTCCTATTTTGTGAGGTGTTTGGTTGTGTACTTGTAATAGATCAAATAAATGCTTAAACGGAAAAATCCTTAGGGATACATTTTTATAAACTTCTAAAGGCTACTTGAGGACAAGTAGGATTCAAGTGGGGGGATATTTGATGACATCAAATAACGTCTATTTTATAGCATCATCTATCCCATGTAATTAACCTATTTTATATAATTATTGCAAAGATTTATTACTTAATCGTTTATATTTGAGAATTACAGTAATTATGGAGTACTTGGTGAAGAATAACTAAAAGGCATGCATTCTGGAGCTTAAACGAAGATATTTTGAAGATTACTGTTCTGAAGACCAATACGCCGTATACATCAAGGAAGATACGGAGTATCTGTGCCTGCACTCACCAAAGACCACGAAGGAAACAAGATCCAATACGCCGTGTCCAGGAAAGGCAATACGCCGTATTCAAGCTTTATGGAAATAAAATATTCTGGAAGATATCAAACGTGGTCCCTACTCCAAGAAACCTGCAATATTCCGTATCCAAGATATTGGATATGCCGTATCGAACCGACTCCAGACCCTATAAATAGAAAACTCAAAAATGAGTTTTAAGTGTGCTAAATCATATTCTCGATACCTAAACCATAAAATTTGATTTTCAGAGGAGAAAAAGAGCATAATAGGTCGAGCAATGCGATTCATTCCATAGGAGACAACGTGTAATTTCTTATACTCTTGTAATCGTTCAGTTTTTGGTATCATTCGTTAACTCGGTTAGTTTACCTTGGCTAAATCATTACTCTTGTATTAATTATGACGTTTGAAGGTTAATACATTCGGGTATTTTCCATTATTATGAAGATCTTAATGTTTGGTTTGTTTATCTTGATTTCTTAATTTATCGTTGAATTGCTTGTTTATATTTATCAATTTATACTTGCTAACGTAATCTAGATGCCAGGATAGCTCTCCATATAGTGATTTATACATCTAGACCAATAGGATCACAATTAACGACCTATCTTTACCCTTTGATTATGAGCTTAGTTGGACCATAAGGTGACCTTGGTATCAACGAGTACGTTTTTGATTAATTGGTAAAGACTTGGTTAGTAGACTACTAGTGTATGAATTGCCATTAAGTAGTAAGTGGGTAAAGTCTCTATGAGCTAGGGTTTAACAAGATCACCATTACTTTAATCCCTAAGATAGATTATAATCAGCAAATAAGGATGCTTTATGCGGATGCGTTTAATTATGACAGAATTCTACGTGTCTAGGTCTTAGAAAGAAGTAACGCCTAAGTCTTAAGAATGATATGCCGCTTCGAGATAAGTAATCATTGCACTAAATAAACAAACCAACGTTTTGATTGGATTAATAATGGTTAATATAGTTTTCTTATATTTGGCTAGACTGCTCTTTTATCTTCTGTTAATTTGCTTGCGTTTGTTTTAGTGTCTTGAATTGATTTTAGTCACTACTAAACCCGTGCCAGTCTCTCAGGCTGAAAACCCCCCTTTTCCATTAGATTTAGGAATTAACATAGGTTTAGCATAGATTAGAATAACTTGTAATAGAAAAACTAAAGTATTATAAATTGAAAGTGCTCCTCGCTCTTAATGATCGACACCCTACTTACCACGAAACTCCCACCAACCGAGTACACTGCCCGTTAAAGTGTTGTTTTTGGTAAAGTCAGCAAAATATAAATTTAAAACTTGAATCACAAATTACACCCCTAACTACAACACACCAGGTTACCTCTAGGTCCTTTAACACTCTTAGGATTGTCGTCGTCCGATACATTAACTTGTAATAACGGCGATCTATTAAGATATTGAACTACTTTTTCGCTGATCCTATCATCTTCTACTGAAGGAGATGATTTAGGCTCGGACTAACTCTTATCAAAGGTCATGTTGAGTGATTCGTCAATCCTCATTGTTTCCTTGTTAAGCACTATGTATTCTTTACTAGTTTGAGAGTATCCTAAGAACATACCTTCGTACGACTTTGGGGTGAAACTTGATGAGATATTCCTTAGTGTTAAGTATAAAGATTTTACAACCAAAGACCCTAAAGTATTCTAATGACGGCTTCCTATTTCTAAGTATTTCATAGGGTGTTTTATTAATAAATTTTTTAATATAGACCCTATAAAAATATAAGTAGCCGTATCTAAAACATGACACCAAAACTTTTCTGGAATGGATTGCTCGTCTAACATAGCACGACTCGTCTTTCTTAACTTGTGATTTGTCCTTTCAACAATCTCACTCGATTGAGAAGTGGACATGCTCGACAAGTTATAAGACATTCCATGTTGTTCACAAAAGCTTCCAAATTGCAATTTATAAAATTCACTAAAATGATTGGTTTTAATTGAAAAAATAGAACAATCATGTAGCTTTTCAAGCCTTTTACTTAGTGTTTTAAACTTGACTAAAGCTTCATCCTTTGACTCTAAAAACACTAGCCAAGTGTAATTTAAATGATCAATAATCATGAAAGTATAGAAGTTACCTCCATAGCTTTAAACTAGAGACGGACTAAAAAATCTAAGTGTAACAACTCTAAAACCCTACTAGTTGTCACTTCATTCCTAGTCCTATTGTTTCCTTAACCTTGACTCACTAAACTACAAATATCACAAAAATGCCTCTTAAAAATCAACTTTTGTAAATTCCTTACTAGCTCTTTGGAAGATAAGTTTTAGACTAACCTCATATTGGCGCGACCTAACCTCCTATGCGAAAGCGTTGAGTTATCAACCATTGATGTAAGGAAAATTTGTTCTTTGGAGTTATCTCTCAATTTGCACGTATATAAATCATTTGTCATATGACATTTAGCTAATGTCTTACCATTTTTACTAATATTACAATATACGTTAGTAAACTTAAGTACACAATCATCATCACATAATTGACATATGCTAATCAAGTTAAACGCTAAACTACTAACATGCTTAACATTGGTAATCTTAATGGAGTCATGAGATACATTAGCTTGACCGACGACCTTACCCTTTAGGTTGCTCACAAATACAACATGTCTACCATCATACTCCTTGTATGAAGTAAACAATCTTCTATTCCCGGTCATGTGCTTAGTGCAACCAATATTCACAACCCAATCGTCTAGTTGCAGATCACTTGAGGCAAACCTACAAGGAAATATGCAATTCAAGGTCTTGGTACCCATTGGTTATTGGGTCTGTCATGGTTAGCAAATAATGTGCCCAAGTTGAACATCCTTGGGTCTTGAAGTAAGGCACATAGTTTATGTAGATTGTACCTCAAAAATGTGGACCATGGCTTGTTTTGAAAATTACTTTGGTTTTGAAAGTCTGGTCTAAAGTTTTGAGGTGTTTGTGGTCTAAAGAATATTTGATTTGGGTAGGAGTTATCTCTCCCTTGGTATGTGTTATATTGATGTGGTGAAGACCTTTGATTATTATAAAATTTTATTCTTTGTGGAGATTGTTTATTTTAAAAAGAAGGTCTTCGGCTATATGAGGTTGAATTTGAAGTTCTCATATTTGGTGTATGTAATAATGGTCTATGGTCAACTCAAGTTTGAGTGTATTCGATTTCATTACGTGAATTTGGATTGTAAATTTGTTTTGTTGTTTAACTTCTTGTAATGGGTTTTTGGGTACCTCGAGTGTTTTCAAAACGAGTTTGAGGAACAACAAATTTAACAAAAGCATTTTATGAAACACCGTTTTTTATCAGGATCCTGGCGTGTCAGGAGATGATTTTCCTAGTGTTTTGTTTTGTCTCTCTTTTACAAACGTCATTTGTTTGTTTAGACTTTTGGAAGTGGTTATTCATATTCTTTGAAAATCCAAGACCTTCCTTATCTTGGGACAATTTTTGACGGCTTAACATGTCATCCAAAACATTACTACTCTTCTTGGATTTAGAATAACTCAATGCTTCATCTTGAAGCTTAGAAACATTACCTTTTAAAGAGTCAACCTTTTGTGTGGGTACTTTAATTTTTTTACAAGGTTTACCCACCTTGTTGATCCCAATCTGAATAGATCTTTCTAGCCTGTTAAGGGTGGTAGCCAATCTGGATAGATCCAAACTAACTATAAGAGAAATAAGTAAAGAAAAAAAATTGAAATAAACAAAAATGAACTAAAGAAAATGGGAAACAAAAATTATGTGGAAACTAACTATAGCTGCTAAGAAAGAACAATAATAATACAAAAACTTTGATTACTATTAACGCTAGCGGTACAGAATACTAACTAAGAAATATTAGTGTGAAACATAGTAAATATCGAACTCGTCCATAAAGGTTCCTTTATATTACCAAGGAAACCGTAATAATGGCTTGATCAAACTGACTGCTTGCTTTATATAATATAATATAATAATAGTATATATAATATAGTATATAATATATAATATATTATATATAATATATATATAATATATATATATAAAAAATATCGAAATATTAGCATAGAACAATAAATCACAAATATCAATAATAGTAAGAGAAGTATTCCAAGAGGGCTTTTAAAAGGAAATTAACTTTTACCCAAAGTAAAATCCTATAAACTCCGAAAATCGTGTCATCGACGAGAATGTGCGATTTGAAAAATCGAGGTAACGTTTGTGGAACAATACTTGAATATCACAAATTTGATTTGGTTTTCTATTTCTACAAATAAAATGCACAAACAAGTAAAGGCACGCTAAAAATGAAGGCAAATAAGGCTAAAATACTAAAAACAATAACGGGGATCAAAACTCGTTTTTTAAAAACCCAAACTCTGAAATTTTAACCCTACAAACGAAAATTTAATTTCTAAAAATCCTAAATGACTAAAAATAATTTTCAGAAAAAGAATTATTTTTTTGATTTTTATTTTACTTATTATGAATTAAAAATGGTTTTAATCTAAAAATATTATAAAAAATATTAAACTAATTTGGAAAAATCTAAAAAATTTATGAAAAGTACTTTGAATAATAAGGAATTTAAGAAAAATAAAAGCTGGAAAATTTGCTAAACAAATAAGCTGGAAATAAGCTAAAATGGCTGATAAGCAAATCTGGCTAAAAAGGTATATTAAATAAAAGTTGCAAGTCTATACTCGAAAAAGACCCAAGGGCAGATGGTGTTTATGTGTAGAGTTGAGGCGTTGGTTATGGAAGGGGGAGGTCACAGGTTCGAACCCTGTGGCCACCCTTTTTGAATTTTTTTTATATTTTTCATTTTGAAAAAGCTCAAATAAGCTAAACTAAACAACTTTAAAAAAAACAACTTTTCTTAAAGACTTAAAATAAGCTAGAAATATGCTTATGAATGTGACAGTTTAAGCTTTTTATATCAATGACTTTTTAGCAAACATTTTGAACTTTTAGGACTCAATAAGCTAAGGAGGAAAGCAAATAAGCTAAAACTAACTTAAAACTATACCTAATAAGCGCAGAGGATCAAAAATAAGCTAACAAAACTCACTAAAAAGCAATAAGCAATCAGATTCAAATGAGGTTTATTAAAGGTCACAAGACCAGTTCTAAGCTTAAATTCAAGACCATTTAAAGACTAAATAAGCTAAAAGAAAAAGCTATAAACTAAAAACAGATAGACATTAACTTACAAAATTCACATAAAAACAAGAATTAGAAAAATTGGAATAAAAATAAGCTAGAAAAAGGGCTTTGAAAAAGTGACAGATTAGACTAAACTAATTTTTTTTTGGATTTTTAAAGTTTTAAAATGACAAAAAGCAGGCCTAATTTTAAGCTACTAAATTAAGACTAAATGTGAAAATGAGTCCAAACAGATTAAGCTCAATTTCCAAAGAGCTTATATTCTCAAAATCTTATCTTAAAACAAACTCTTACTCATCTAAATTTGCTATAGAAAACTGTCTTTTGACAAAATAAAAACTAAGATCCTTAAGCAGTTTTGACTCAAAAATGCACAAGACAAGTGCTCACTTAAACTTATTCTTTTCTACTGCATTTATAGACTAAACCACACTTAAAAACAATTCCAAAAGCCTCTATTGAAGATATGGTCCTGATAAGCTTTGTTACTAAATAAGAATTCTACAGAATCACACCATGGCTACTTTGAACCATAAATTTGATTTTTAAGCTATAACAACTAAAAGAAACAGATTAAAAACCTAAGATTAAGCTTGTTAAAGCTGGTTCAAGTGACAAAAGTGATCCAACAGTACTAACTCATGTTAGTACTGTTTGATCTAAACACCCCTTTAAAATTTGTTTTTGCATTTTTAAACTACCAAAGTTGATTTAAACTAAGATAAGTAGAAACAAATATAACAAAAGGAAAGTAAAAGACAAATAAGCATTAATTTCACAGGAATAAACACTTAATCAATAAGCCAATCTATCATTATATTTTTGGATTTATGAGACAGATGTTATGAAAACAAAGCAAAATTCAGAAACAAACTATCAAAGGCTTAAATCTAAATGTAATAAACATATAAAAGACAGATTAAGCAGAATAAAGACAAAATAATCATAATAATCCATTAAGCAAAAGCAATAAGCAGATAGCACTTTTTGAACCAAAATGTAAAAATAAACTTACAAGAAGTCCAAAGATTTTGGTGAAGGCTTAACACCACAAACACTTTCCAAATCAACCTAAGGCTTCCCAAGAAGCTCTAACCCATGGCCATCCAAAATTTACCATGCTTCAATGAACTTGAACATATTTGATGATTTGAAACAATAACTTAGGAAATTTTGTTGAAAAACCTTTAAATGGAAGGAACAGGTTCTATAAGCTTATAGAAGTCACTTGAAAACTTAAATAAGCTCAAATGCATAAAGAGACTTTAAAGAACAGATTTGCATAAAAGAACATAAAACTAGAATTTAATTAATATTAAAAAGAGTACAAAGCTTGTAAGTAAATGACTGAATTTTAAAGACTTAAATACATAAGTTTAAATCATTAAAAAGTAAACTACACTACTCCTAAGTTACTTCTACACTAGATCCTGTTACAATAAAAATCAAATCCGATTTTTTAAAAAACTTATGCACAGGGGTGTGCTAGTTGTGTGAGAGCTTCCAAAGTCTTCATCCTAGCCCTTCATCTTTCTTTGGCCCCAAGTCTTGCATCACAACCATTGATTCCTTGTCTTCTACCATTGACGAATGAGGATTTAGGGGATTGACAACGTGGTTTTGTTGTGTTATGAGGTGGGGTTTGATGGGAGAGTGATAGGTTTGGCAAGTTGTGGGTATATAGGGAAAGAAATGAGTGAATAGTGGATTAGGCAGAAAATGGGTTTTATATGTTTTGGGGATAACAGGTTGTTTAATTTTGATAACGGGGTGAGGGGTGAGGGATGAGAGGTGTAAAGGGTAAAGGGCTATAGGGACCAAATGTGTAAATATTAGGGACTACTATGTTAGTACCTAAGGACTAACGATGAAAACCCCTAGGGACTAACAGTGCAAAAAGATTTTAATGGGTTTATGATTGGGCTCTTGTTGGGCTTGTTAAGGATTAAAAGGGTTTTGGACTTATAAGGTTGGGTCGTGTGATGATTTTGGGTTGTTTTAATTTATAAGGGCAATGGGCCATTATATTTTATATATTGATCTTTAATAATGCTTAATAGGCTGACCCGACCCATTAGATGGGTGCGGGTGGGCCCATTAAGTATTTCTTCAGTTTCGGCTCCGTCTTCGACTTGTTGACTTTGACTTTTGACTTTTTCACTCTTTCCATTCCTGTGCTCGGTTTTGTCGGTTTTGGCTTTGTTAGTGTATAAAGCAAAACAAGCATATTTTTGGCATTTTATGTCCGTTTTTGGTCCTTTAGGGTTGTTTTATTTGGTAAAAAGTATGTGTATTTAAGCACATACCAAAATCCCCTATACTAAGATATTGTCGTGTCCTCACGAAATGCCATAAGTAAACACTTAAGAAAACTAAGAATCTAATCCCCCTTGACTAATTACCTCAAAAAGTAGCTAAGTGTTCATCAAGGGAAATTAAAGAATCAAATAGCTTTGAAAAGCCCCGTTTTGACCAATTTTATAAATCTACACTTATTCTCACACATATTTTTGTATTTTTCCCTTTTTCTCATTTTTTGTACTTTTCTTATTAAGCAACTAATTAGAACATTTGACTTTCGTTATTTTTATAACTTTAGGGTCACGGAATAAGATGCACTTTAATCCTAAAATGCTCAAAAAGATAAATTCATCATCCCTGACTTTTCACTTGTCCCAATCCAAGCTTAAAAACGAAATCATCGTTAAATACAAGTTAAGATGCTAACACTACTCATACTTGTACCTTGTGAAACTTTTTGCTCCCGACAATTATTATATATTAGGTGAGTGTGCTTATTTTGAATTTTAACCATAGATTAAACGTTTTGCAAACATTATGACTTCGTTATTTTCGTAACCTTTAAGGGTCATATGAAAAAGACGCATTTAATCCTAAAATTGCCCACAAGGATAAATAGCCATCATCCTCAACTTTTCCACGGATTCTGCCCAAAAACCAAGCTTAAAAAACGAAATCACCGTTAATATAAGCAAAGATGCTAACACTACTTATACTTGTACCTTGTGAAACTTTTCGCTCCCGCAATTATTATATCTTAGGTGAATGTGCTTATTTCAAATTTCAACCACAGATCAACCGTTTTGCAAAATTTCTATGCTTCACGTTCCACCTAAAAGAAATAAGTTTGAAGGCGAGATTATCCCATGTAGCGACTTTCGTCTCGGCACATCCCAACCTAACCTTGCGTGCTAGTGAACCAGCTTTTGACACCCCACAGAGACAATTATCGGGACTATCACGACCTACGATTCAAAACTCCTGGATTTCCCCGTATATACATAAAATCCGACCACTTAATCCTCTGAAATAGTCTTTCTGTTTCAAAGCATATTTAGAATTTCTCTCAAAAAATAGATTTTTCCCTATATATATTAAATCACATTTATTTCACTTAATATAATTTACACATCTTTAACTAAGGAGAATCCTCGACCTTTTAGCGAGGCTGCAACATTCGGTTTGTGACCGGCAAGGATGCAGCAGAACTTTTATCGGTCATACTGATAATTACTATGTCCGTTATATTTAGAAGACTGCAACATCGGTGTGAGCCGGGCGCAATGCTGTAAAACTTTTTAGTTAGCCCACAGTTTTTATAACCGGTCAGATCAATTTTTTTACACTTTAATTAGCCGATGATATAGAGAAAAGTTTCTTTTTAGAAAATTTAAGAAAAAAGTTTAAACGTAAAATTATTAATGATCCCCATACTAACAAATTTTTATTTGATATAAGTTTTAATAATTTGACGAAAGTAGCACGTATTATTAGTCCGGTTAGATAGCTATATGGGAGAAAAAGCCACAACTACACTTATGAGCTCTTAAGAATATTCTAACTAAATCCTGTTGTCTTAGCATCTAAACGGGGGTCATAATTAACTCTATCAATTCTTCTCGAGTTCTTGGCGCGGAAAGTTAACGATACTTTATTACAAGAATGATCCGTGTAATGCTTAGTCTAAAAGTTAATCGGACAAGCTTAGAGCTCTAACTAACTCGATCCAGCTAAATTATTCTTATTCAAACCAGCCCAGCAGAAAGTCACAGATGTATAAAACACTTTATTTATTTGAGAAAATTTTTTGAAAATTTTTAAATTTTTGTTCATTTTTTTGGTATTTTTGATAGTAAAAAAAGTTTGGATTACGTGAAACAACGCATGCAGTACAATCGACAAACGATAGAATCCCCCCCATACTAAGAATTAACAACATATCCTCAAATGTTTTAAAGAATGGTCTCTACGTAAATCTTAAAAACCGTTTTTATTTCGCTATACATAATGATAAACGTTAGTCGTATGTTTTAGGATATTTGGATTTCCCAAAATGAAGAGCTGAGGTATGTGAAGCTCCTCATAAGAATGCGAAAGACAATCCTACCACGCTAGACACAGAAGAGAGCACTAAAAATCCCAGGCATATCCTGAGACACTCTCTTCTACAAAACACAAAGCACGATAAAAGGAAAGAGGCACTCCTCACAACACACTATACATTACAACTAAACTAACCATACTACTACAACATTTTATATAGGATAAGCAATGGGGGTGCCACCCACCGAGAGCAATGATTTTATTCAGAGAGTTCACCAAGCTTGACTCGGAGATCCCCATACTTGAGCTGTCAAGAGGAGGATATAAATGAGAAACGGAACATCAAGATAGAATAAGTACCTCCTCCATAGATCGTATCGGCTTTAAAAAAATACAAAATAGCTGGAAACTTTAAAGTCCTCGATGCGATAAGACATGATGATATTTCTCCGCATTAGAGCAAGAATACTCAGGATTGAAAACTTTGTCCTCAGTTTTTGGATGAAATTGGGAGCAAAGTAGTCAAACACTGTGAGAAATAGGATCACTGGATGAATGAGATAGAAAATTCATTTCGGTGATAGAAATCTCTTAACGGAACTCCGAATGAAAATCCCTGGATCAAAAAAACCTTTTCTAGTTCCGAAAGGAAAAGAAACTACAAGGTCGGATCTGAGGGAATCACTAGAAAGAGTGAAATCTAAATCCAGATAAAGGGTGGGATGGGTGGGTAAAACATTAGGCACGTGAACTCTTGGTTCTCTTGTTGGATTATCAAAAATATCCCCCACCACATCCATAGTGACATCCCCTAAATCGAGTTCACTATCACAAAAGAATGCTTCATAATCTGGAAGAGATAAATCAGTATAAGGAGTAGGATTGCCACTACTTTTCTCTCCAAATAAAGCATAAAGCAGTCTCAACACGGTAAAAAGAATTATAATCTAAGTTCTGGTCTCCCCGGATAAGAATTAGGACGATGTGAGAGGGCCTATATCTTGGTCACAAAAGTCAGAAGAATGGAGTGGGTCAATCTTTTCATGAGCTTCGATCTTAGCATAAGAAAGATTGATATCAACACGATTCTCATGAAGAATAAAGAATATCCTCCTTGATTGTTAGAAGAATATCAGTATCAATCTCTCCATCTTCAAAATCCTTCACCTCCTCTAAGCTGACGAACTCAGAACTGGGAGGTGATGTGTTGATATAATCGATGTCCTCACTGTAAAGAGAATTGTCATCACTCGAAGAATAATCATCGTTAGAATCGAGGAGAATCTCATAATGATCTTTTGAAGCTTCAAGAGGGGTGGAATTGTCACAAAAAGGCACATCACACATGCTGTCAAAAATACCCTCGGACTCACTTGGGATCGAGACAAGGTCCTCAACACTAGACTCTTCCTTTTCAAGAATAGTGCTAAGATTCTCGTCCCCCATACTTAGAGAGTTATCGGGTTCCACAGTCGGTAAGACGGGTGTGATTGCAATAGTATACTCCTCGTCATCATCTTCATCATCATTGTTGTAGAAGGCAGGACGATTCCAGTTTGGAGTATTAATAAAATCAGCCAACTCCTCATTTATACTTTGCCAATCTTGAAGAAGTTTGTTAAGCAATTCTTGTACATCCTCGGGTTGAACATGCTTAACTTCAAAAAAAATTTCCCAAGCTTGTATTAAAACTTTCGTTGTTTCCCTAAAAGAAATACGATTAAACTTCTTTAAAAAGTTTTGTATTGGTTTCATTAGGTCTTCTCGGGCTTGCAAAGCTTCCATTATCATTTCTTGAGGAGGTTGATGAATGACGGGAAATTACGGGGGTTGAAATTAGTCAAAACCAGAAGAATTAGAATTATCGAAATTTTGGTTCTTTGGTTGACACTGAAAAAGTCTCATGAGGACCCCATAATTTTTGCAACAAGGTTCATAGAAGATCACTTGTTGACATTGAAAAGTCTCATGTGGGCCCCCACATCGAGTACAATAAATATATTGTTGTTGAAAACTTTGAAAATTTTGTGGGAAATTAAAGTCTAAATTGTAACACGGGTCCGGATTATAGATAAACAGAACTTGAGGTGGACAATCATGACCATAATGAGCATCGTTCCCACAAAACTCTTAAGAATACGTCGGGGGTTGTGGAGGTGGGATAGGAGAATCATCCACAAAATTAAGATTGGAATCATAAGTGAATGAATTTTCATCTCCAGAATAGCATGTCGGATGAAAACTTGGCAAAGTTTGTGGGAACTCATCAACGTTTTGATTGTAGCATGGTTCAGGATTAGAGATAATCAGAACTTTCGGTGGACAATTATAGGCATAATGAGCACCGTTCCCACAAGACTCACAAGTACATCGTTGACAAAAGATACCTTTTAACGAATCACCACACCCGTAATAACAATGGTGGTCAATATGTGGAGGCCTTTATGAAGAATTTTCACCGGGGTCCTGATTGAAGACGAGTGGCTCTTGAGGTGCATTAACAACGTTAGTATTGTCATTGGATGACTCAGAAGTGTTTAGAAAGTCTTGGAAAATTTCTTTTTTATCACAAATTGTAAACCAAACTTCCTCTAATTTCTTTCGTAATAGAGCACATTGTCGACAATATAGACCATCAACCGAGTTTCCACACTTGGGACAATTATGAGGGGGTAGTTGAGACGAGTCGGGTGTTTTATTAGGATCACGAACAAACTTGTCTACGAAACCCCCTTTAGAATAACCACATGATTTATTGTATAAAGCTCCACAAGACGAACATTCTTTAAACCCATACATGATGATAGAATTAAAGAGGGATAAAGAGAAGAATTAAACAAAATGGGGTTAAGAAGAATATTTTTTTGGATTTTTATGTATTTTAAACAAGAGAAAATATTTTTGGGACCGATAATCGAACAAGTGTACGGTAGCTCTTTAGAAAACGCACAAAGAAGCGGAGGAGCGGGTAAGCGCGAAGCTATTAAAAACCTTCTCCTTTCGGGTCGAAGTTCGTAGGATCGACCCTCCTTATACCTCTCTTATAGTTTGTAATCTAAAGGTGAGCCGAAATCACAAGTGACACAACGGTTGTTTTTGTTGGTTTTTGATTTTTTTGGTATTTTTGATTACTTAATATTCACAATAATTGAAAAATAAAATATTCACAATTGAAAACGATAACTTCACGGGGAAGGGTCTTCAAACACTAATCTTCAAACGAAACACGATAATCGTTTCACAACCTCCCCG
The DNA here is from genome assembly GCA_026074375.1 of Tanacetum coccineum. NCBI lineage: Eukaryota > Viridiplantae > Streptophyta > Magnoliopsida > Asterales > Asteraceae > Tanacetum > Tanacetum coccineum. Next base: position 20,033 of record BQNB010063160.1, read on the forward strand.
GCAGCGGCGCCAAAAATTGACTGCTTGCTTTATATATATATATATATATATATATAATACATATATAAATAAATCACAAATATTAATAATAGTAAAAGAAGTATTCCAAGAGGGCTTTTTAAAAGGAAATTAACTTTTACCCAAAGTAAAATCCCTAAAAACCTTCCCGAGTCGTGTCCCGACGAGGTGCGAATTTGAAAATAGAGGTAACATTTGTGGAACAATGCTTGAATATTACAAATTTGATTTAGTTTTCTATTTCTACAAATAAAATGCACAAACAAGTAAAGGCACGCTAAAATTGAAGGCAAATAAGGCTAAAATACTAAAAACTATAACGGGGATCAAAACCCGTTCTTTAAAAACCCAAATTCTAAAATTTTAACCCTACAAACGAAAATTTAATTTCTAAAAACCCTAAATGACTAATAATAATTTTCAGAAAAAGAATTATATTTTTATGATTTTTATTTTACTTATTATGAATTAAAAATGGTTTTTATCTAAAAATATTATAAAAAATATTAAACTAATTTGGAAAAATCTAAAAAATTTATGAAAAGTACTTTGAATAATAAGGAATTTAAGAAAAATAAAAGCTGGAAAATTTGCTAAACAAATAAGCTGGAAATAAGCAAAATGGCTGATAAGCAAATCTGGTTAAAAAGGTGTATTAAATAAATGTTGAAGTCTATACTCGAAAAAGACCCAAGGGCAGATGGTGTTTATGTGTAGAGTTGAGGAGTTGGTTATGAAAGGGGGAGGTCACAAGTTCGAACCCTGTGGCCACCCTTTTTGATTTTTTTTTTTATTTTTCATTTTGAAAAAGCTCAAATAAGCTAAACTAAACAACTTTTAAAAAAACAACTTTTCCTAAAGACTTGAAATAAGCTGGAAATGAGCTTATGAAAGTGACAATTTAAGCTTTTTATACCAATGACTTTTAGAAAACATTTTGAACTTTTAAGACTCGTAAGCTAAGGAGGAAAGCAAATAAGCTAAAACTGACCTAAAGCTATACCTAATAAGCACAAAGGATCAAAAATAAGCTAACAAAACTCACTAAAAAGCAATAAGCAATCATATTCAAATGAGGTTTATTAAAGGTCACAAGACCAGTTTTGAGCTTAAATTCAAGACCAATTAAAGACCAAATAAGCTGAAAGAAAAAGCTATAAACTAAAAACAGATGGACATTAACTTCCAAAATTCACATAAAAACAAGAATTAGAAAAATTAGAATAAAAATAAGCTAGAAAAAGGGCTTTGAAAAAGTGACAGATTAGACTAAACTAATTTTTTTTGGATTTTTAAAGTTTTAAAATGACAAAAAGCAGGCCTAATTTTAAGCTACTAAATTAAGACTAAATGTGAAAATGAGTCCAAACAGATTAAGCTCAATTTCCAAAAGAGCTTATATTCTCAAAATCTTATCTTAAAACAAACTCATACTCATCTAAATTTGCTATAGAAAACCGTCTTTTGGACAAAATAAAAACTAAGATCCTTAAGCAGTTTTGACTCAAAAATGCACAAGACAAGTGCTCACTTAAACTTATTCTTTTCTACTACATTTATAGACTAAAACACACTTAAAAACAATTCCAAAAGCCTCTATTGAATATCTGGTCTAAATAAGCTTTGTTACTAAATAAGAATTCTACAGAATCACACCATGGCTACTTTGAACCATAAATTTGATTTTTAAGCTATAACAACTAAAAGAAACAGATTAAAAACCTAAGATTAAGCTTGTTAAAGCTGGTTCAAGTGACAAAACTGATCCAACAGTACTAACTCATGTTAGTACTGTTTGATCCAAACACCCCTTTAAAATTTGTTTTTGCATTTTTAAACTACCAAAGCTGATTTAAACTAAGATAAGTAGAAACAGATATATCAAAAGGAAAGTAAAAGAAAAATAAGCATTAAATTCACAGGAATAAACACTTAATCAATAAGCCAATCTATCATTATATTTTTGGATTTATGAGACAGATTTTTTATGAAAACAAAGCAAAATTCAGAAACAGACTATCAAAGGCTTAAATCTAAATGTAATAAACATATAAAAGACAGATTAAGCAGAATAAAGACAGAATAAGCACAATAAGCCATTCAGCAAAAGCAATAAGCAGATAGCACTTTTTGAACCAAAATGTAAAAATGAACTTACAAGAAGTCCAAAGCTTTTGGTGAAGGCTTAACACCACAAACACTTTTCAAATCACCCTAATGCTTCCCAAGAAGCTCTAACCCATGGCCATCCAAAATTTACCATGCTCCAATGAACTTGAACAGATTTGATGATTTGAAACAGTAACTTAGGAAATTTTGTTGGAAAAACTTTAAATGGAAGGAACATATTCTATAAGCTCAAATAAGCTTATAGAAGTCACTTGAAAACATAAATAAGCTCAAATGCATAAAGAGACTTTAAAGAACATATTTGCAAAAAAGAACATAAAACTGGAATTTTATTAATATTAAAAAGAGTACAAAGCTTGTAAGTAAATGACTGAATTTTAAAGACTTAAAAGCATAAATTTAAATCATTAAAAAGTAAACTACACTACTCCTAAGTTACTTCTACTCTAGATAAATTTACAAAGAGAAACCTAAACTATTTATAGAAAATGCTAAAACTGCAGGGGACTTCAATTTGTGCTTGTTGTGTTTGTTGTGTGAGACTAATGAAATCATCATCATAGCCATCCAATTTGTGTGTTCTCCAAGTCAAGTGATCTCAACCCTTTAATTTTTTTTGTCTTTAACCTTGAACGAATGGGGTGATTTAGGATTGCCAACATGACATTTGGTGTTATATGGGATGGGGTTTGATGGATTGTGATGTTTTGTCATGGGGTGCAGGGGTGACAGAAGAGAAGGACAATGAATAGTGAAAATGGCGGGAAAGGGTATTGGGTACTGATTGTTTACTTTTATGACGGGGTTAAGGGAAAAAGGGACTATGGGTGAAAAGGTTTAAGTATTGTAGGGGCTACTTTGTTAGTCCCTAAGGACTAATTGTGTAAAAGGAAAAAAGGGGTAAAGGGTTAAAAGGGTTAACAGAGTTAGTGTTAAGGACTAGCAAGGTTAGTCCTCAAGGACGCAGTGTTAGTCCTCAAGGACCAACGATACAAACCTTTAAGGACTAATGGTGCAAAGGTTAATGGACATTTGGTTTGGGCCGGGTAAAGTTATAAAGGTTTTTTTGGACTT
>BQNB010063160.1:25077-35793 GCA_026074375.1 Tanacetum coccineum
AATTGACCTTAAGGTTGGAAAAATGTTTTACTAGTTCATTATGATCATCCTTTTTAAGCTTATCATTTAATTAAGAAAGCTCTGCTTCAAGTTCTAGACAACGAGCTTGAACAACTGTGTGGGCATCATAAATTTCAGTGAATCTAGATACAATAAGCTTAAAATTCATTGCTATATAAAACACTTCTTTGGACAAGCAATCAGCAATGAAGTTGTCATTTGCAATGAGAAGATTTTTCCGCTCAATCTCATCATACTTCCTATTCACAACATTTTGGTCAACCTTAGTTTCCAACTCTTCAAAAATTTCTTTCATTTCTTTGATTTCTTTAGTTAGAGCCTTTTAAATACCCTCAAAATGTTTTTTAAGTGTTTTGAAAAATGGAATGAATTCGATGAGATAGCATCCCTTGGTTTGTCCAAAACCCCTTTCCCCTTCAGTGAGCCCCGTTGGTGTAATTATCTTTTTATAGGTTTTTTCAAATTCCGAAAAAGTTGTATAAGTGCAAAAATGTTAATTTTCACTTGACTTTTTGTTGGAAGCAGCCTGGGGACAAGTGTTGCAGGTGTATTGGGAGGGTACACCGTCAACACTTTGATTGGTCGTGAAGCTGTGGTCTGCTCTTTGAGAGCTTCTGTTTTCATCTTGATGAGATCCTTAGACCAAAATATCTGCTCGGGGGTCAATTGTTTATGTGGTGTGAAGGTCGCTAAATAATTCTCTTTCGAGTAATCATGTGGTGCAATCTTAGTTTTCTTTTTCACACACTCTGGGTCTTTCATTTTGTCATTCATTTTCTTTCTAGTGATTTCTGCTATCTCTAGGGTATCCTCTGAGTTGTGCATTATGTCCGGGACTTGATTGGGTTTGATAATTTCATGACCATTATATAGAGCAGGCTGAACTTGCTTTGCACGGGTGAGGCATAAGGGGTTCTTGTAGCCAATGGCTACCTTATTTTGTTCATTATAATAGGGCTTTAGTTTACACAACAAGTGAACTTTTTGAAGGAGACTGGTCTGGTTGTATAATTTATCCTTGTCCTTTCCTTTTAAAGCTTTCAATGTCTAAAAATTCTTCATGAGTATTTATTTTCTTTCTGTTTTAAAGTCCTTTTTCAAAGACGTATTTTCTACCATTTTGATCGTGTTATGGTAATGGTAGAGGTAAGTATGCAGTTCTACAGATATTTCCCCTTTTCAATTATCTTTTTCGATTACGATCAGCGATAACTATCCTTATATTGTTCATTAATCTTTTGTTTCTTTTTGTAAATTCCAATCTTACCAGTTTTGTCATACAGTTCAACTGGGTCCACTCCCTAAATCCCCTATCCCAACCCTAAAATTTATGTCGCAAAGTTCAGTAGTCAATGAGTTGTCAACTACATTGTTTCTGTGTGGTCATAGAGACCACATTGGACAGAAGATTCATTATATATTCATTAAGTATCTTCTGTATGCATTCATTTGGTACAGAAGATTACATTACTTTGTACAACTGGCATTGCGTTGTCCTTTACATACTGATCATATGGAATCATATTACTATCACTCGTATAATCAGTATATGTGAGTTGACAGCCATAGTTTGGTTATGTTCATCGTTTCATGCATCTCGATTTGTTGTACTTCATGATGTTCACAAACAGCATCCTGATAGTGATCATTATCGTGTACCTCTAGATTGAATGTCCGATTGATAAGACGGTTGGCTTCATCATAAACAGGTTCCGCGGGAGATTTAGATTTGCCTATGAAACATGGTCTTTGTGCAGTAGGAGCCTCATCAAACATTAGAATCAAAAAGCCTCACAGTCATCAGCTTGAAACACATTTATCCACATTGAGTGTGAAGTCTAAGACTGGTTGTCATCACATCTTCATCACAGCAGTGTTTGTCCACTGCAATTAAATAGAAATTGCTCTGCATCCAATGCACCCCAATTTTTATTATTTTTGCTTTGTTTTCTCTTGCGCTATATGCATATCAGCAAAATCTTAGCTTTGAAGTAGTATGAGTTATGTGGACGCTTGGGCTGAGTTGCAATTCATTGCTATGTAGGCATATACCGTTGTGTTGTAACACTTTATTTTTGCCTTGCTTGACTTGGATTTGCCTTCCTACGTGTCTGAGCTCCCCCTATAACCAGTTGCGCTGAACCCGTGCATTTTCCGCTGACCTCTATGTTGTCAACCCTGACATTCTGAACAAACAACCCTGCGTCTTGAATGTAGTGGTTTCTTGCATTGATGAAGTTTTAAGTTGATTGTTTGTTTGAGGTAGGTATGTTTTGTTGATTGGCGTCGGAGTAGGGAAAGTTTGTGGGTTAAGTTCTCTAATCAAGTTGTCGTTGGAGAGAGTCTGAGTCGAAGTTGATTATGGTCATCAAAGTATGATTGAAGGATGTGTAGTATGGGGGAGTGGTAGATGATTGTGAGTTAGTACTGCTGTTGTGATACATTTAGTCATCAATGCAAGAGGATTAATTGTGTGTTGAGTGAATCGGATCCTAACCATCATTTTGTCTCATTGTGTTGTGCCTTGTGTTGCTTAGATAAGCATACAACTGATCGTAGTTGGATGTCCCTCAAACCTACTGTTCGAGTGTCACTGCTGTGCAAATCTACCCATTCAGGTAAATGTTAACAAACTTTGAGTTCAGCTGGCATTCTGGACATGGTCATCTTGATGTTTTGCATGTCGTTGATGAGCTTGGAAAATCGAACATAATAGTCGTGAATGGTTTCTCTTTTGTTCTGACAAAAGTGTTCAAAGTCATCATACAATTGTGATTCTTGATCTTCTTTCGTTAGTTTCGAACCTTTCAGGAGCATCTTCACATTATCCCAAATGTCTTTTGCTTCAGTGTAATGATTGATGAGAGTGTAGATGTATTTTGGTAACCCTTGATTGAGGATTGTTTGTTGCCTGATGTCATCTGATTAAACTTATCCTTATCCTCAGGTGAAAGGTCCGAATAGACTCGAGCTCGTTCGGGACCTAGTTGCTGGGCACCTTCTGTCCCTTCAGCAATTGGTCTCTAATAGTTCCCATCTGAAAAGGTCCTTCATCAATCGACTTCAGAATGTTCACCCCATTTCTATTCCTGACTATACAATCGAATACGTTTTTTCCATGATGCAAAGGCAGTTCCTATCAAGCATAGGTGGTCAGGAGGTATCTGAACCGCACATTGGATATCTTCCGAAAGATTAGCCTCTTAATTGATTGTGAATGATTTAAGGTTGATCGCGAACAATGATTAGAGATTGTATGTTAAATTGGTATGTGTGTTTAAGTGTTTTGTTGTTTGAGTTTGTTACGTTTTTCAAGTTGAAGAAAAAAATAGTCCAAATTCCAAATAGTGTACCAAACCGCTGGATGAGTCCTCAAACCGCTACTGTCAAAACGCTACTGTCAAACGCTATGAAGAAATTATACCAAACCGCTACCATGAAGAAAAATGGCCAGAGGTTTGTTTCCCAAATCGGCTATGCGAAAAAATCTCTCAAAAAATTGTAACACACTGCTATCTATAAGACCGCTATAGTGGTTAAAAACAAACCACGCTACTAAGTTAATTGCCAAACCTACGAGAAAGGATATGGTAAACCGACTACTGAAGAAGAAACACCAAAAACCGCTACCAAGAAATGAAATTGGCAGAGGTTTGTTTCCTAAATTGCTATGAGAAAATGTCTTCAAAAAGTCATGTTTTACCACTACGGATCAAATGCTATAATTACCAAATGCTACTAGTATACCGTACCTAGAGGACAAACCATGCTTACTAACAAACTCTGCCTAAAAGACAAACCGCTGTCAAAAACGACAAACCGCTTTGAACAGTGTATACGATCTGACAAACCGCTGAATAGGTACTTTCCCTAACAAACTGCACAGAACTGTACATCCCAAAAACCGCTTATGAAAAAAAAAAAACCCAAAAAATAGTAACACGGTTACCAACGCTGCGAAGAATTATGATCTTTTACACTTAAAAACACTAAAAATCACCCTTTAACTGTTTTTAGACTTGGTCTTCTTTTTGCACAATGAGTATTGAAGGCTATAGCAACTACAAAAACATGTATTTTAACACAAGAAACTTGAAAATCAATGAAACTCAAGAACAAGAGCTAAAACCTCCTAAAACTTAACTTTTGATCAAAACCAAGCACTAAAACGCACACACAAACGATCTAATCATCCCACGAGCTCTGTTACCAATTGTAAGATATTGGAAATCATAACACAATGGAAGATAGATAGATTAGCCAAGTCTAAAGAGAGAAAGTGGGAGAGAAAACTTTTTAGAGAGAGAAAATAGAACTTGTATATTGAATGACTAACCACCTCTTCCAAGGCATGGAAGAGGCTTATATAGGTCCTTAAAAAACTGGCCTAATGGCCTTGGTAATGGGCTTACATGTAGGGTTTAATACTCGGCCCATTACCGAATGTTATACATTAAACGATTAACTACGAGCTACAATAATCGGTAAAATGCACGGGGTGACCGAGTCTTTTTCTAATATCTAACAACTTTGAAGAAAATGATAACCGATAAATACTGCCCGAGGAGTGAGATCAAAAAGTTAGAAACTAAAATGTGGAACTTAAAGGTAAAAGGAACTGATGTGATGAGTTACAACCAAAGTTTTTAGGAGTTGGCGTTGATGTGTGATAGAATGTTTCCCGAGGAATCGGATGTAGTTGAAAAGTATGTCGGTGGTCTTCCCAATATGATACATAGAAGTGTGAAGGCATCGAAGCCCAAGACAATGCGAGAGGCAATTAAGTTTCCCACTAAACTGATGGATAAAAAGATCCTCACCATTACTGAACGTCAGGCTGAGAATAAAAGGAAGTTTGAGGACACCTCTCGAAACAACCAAAACCAACAACAGCCATTCAAAAGGAACAATGTGGCATGGGCTTATACTGCTGGGCCTGGTGAGAAGAAACCGTACGGAGGGTCTAAACCTCTATGCCCCAAATGCAAATATCACCATGATGGGTCGTGTGCTCCCAAGTGCACTAACTGCAAAAGGATTGGCCATTTGGCCCGTGACTATAAAAGCCAGCCTGCTACTACCAACAACAACTAGAGAGCCCAAGGGGCAAATCAAAGAGTTCTTACTTGCTTCGAGTATGGAGCTCAGGGTCATTTTAGGAGTGATTGCCCAAAGTTAAAGAACATAAATCAGGGAAATCGGGCTGGAAATGGTAATGCTGTAGCAAGAGCCTATGCTGTGGGCACTGCCGGGACAACCCTAAACTCCAATGTTGTCACGGGTACGTTCCTCCTAAATAATCGTTATAATTTGATTTTATTTGATACTGGTGCCGATAGAAGTTTTGTATCTACTGCATTTAGTTCTTTGATTGATATCATCCTGACTACATTAGACCATGGTTATGATGTCGAGTTAGCTGACGGTAGAATAATTTGGGTTAATACACTTATACGGGGTTGTACTTTGAATTTTCTAAATCATCCATTCAACATCGACTTATATGCCGTAGAGGTATGGGTAGTTTTGAAGTCATTATCGGTCATGGATGGTTAGCTAAATATCATGCCGTAATAGTATTTGTGATGAGAAACTCGTTCGTGTCCCTTTGGAAATGAAATTTTAACTTTTCATGGTGACGGGGGGGAAATGCGGTTGACGGGAGCATCATCGGACAACGAGTCACGATTAAACATCATCTTGTGCACCAAAACACAAAAGTATTTGCTGAAGGGATGTCCCATCTTTTTAGCACATGTTACCACGAAAAAAGCGGAAGAAAAATCGAAGGAGAAGCGACTTAAAGATGTATCAATAGTTCAAGACTTTCCTGAGGTATTTCCTGAGGACTTGCCGGGTATTCCACTAACTCGCCAAGTGGAATTTCAAATTAATTCGATACCTGGTGCTGCACTTGTGGCACGAGCACCTTATCGATTAGCTCCGTCCGAGATGAAAGAATTGTCGGATCAACTAAAAGAACTTTCCATAACCAAAGGCTTTATATAGACATGTCCTCACCTTGGGGAGCTTCCGGTTTGTTTGTCAAGAAGAAGGATGGTCTTTCCAGATGTGCCATTGTTTATTCAGGAATTAAATAAGCTGTCGGTATAAGAAAACCGTTATCCGTTCCAAAGGATGATGATTTGTATTCCGATCAACTACAAGGTTCGAGTAGTCTACTCGAAGGTCGACCTGAGATCAAGTTATCATCAACTAAGGGTTCGTGAAGAAGATATTCCAAATACCGCATTCAGAACTCGATATGGACATTATGAATTTCAAGTTATGCCGTTTGGTTTGACTAACGCACTTGCTGTATTTATGGACCTCATGAATCGAGTGTGCAAACTATATTTGGATAAGTTTGTGATTGTCTTTATTGATGATATTCTGATATACTCAAAGAGCTAGCAAGAGCATGAAGAGCATCTCAAGTTAATCTTAGAGTTTCTTAAGAAGGAGCAGTTGTATGCCAAATTCTCTAAATGCGAATTTTGGATTCCTAAAGTATAGTTCCTTGGTCACGTGATTAATAGTCAGGGTATTCACGTGGATCCCGTCAAGATTGAATCTATTAAATATTGGGCATCTCCTAAGACTACAACGGAGATTCGTTAATTTTTAGGCCTTGCCGGTTATTACCGAAGATTCATTGAAGGATTCTCAAAGATCGCCAAGCCAATGACCAAGCTTACTCAAAAGAAGGTCAAGTTTAATTGGGGTGACAAAGCAGAAACAGCTTTTCAATTGATAAAGCAGAAGTTGTGTAGTGCACCAATTCTGGCTTTACCCGAAGGAAGTGAAGACTTCATCGTTTACTGTGATGCTTCGATCAAAGGGTCGGGTGCTGTGCTAATGCAAAGAGAAAAGGTGATTGCTTACGCATCACCATAACTGCAGACTCATAAGAAGAATTATACCACTCATGATTTGGAGTTAGGCGCAGTAGTGTTCGCTCTGAAGATCTAGAGGCACTATCTGTATGGGACAAAATGTAAGTGTTCCACTGATCACAAAAGTTTCCAACAATCCTTGATTAGAAGGAATTGGTACCATGAGACACCGCTGTTGGTTGGAATTGTTTAGTGATTACGATTGTGAAATTCGTTATCACCCAGGGAAAGCAAACGTAGTGGCTGACGCATTGAGCAGGAAAGAACGAAATAAGCCATTACGGGTTGGGGCCACTATTGGTTTGGATCTTCCCAAGCAGATTTTGAAGGCTTAGATTGAGGCAAGAAAACCAGAAAACCTCAAGTCTGAAGACGTGGGAGGTATGCTGATTGAAAATTCGAAGGACCCAAAAAAATCCAGGAATGAGAAATTAGAACCGCGTGCGAACGAAACACTGTGTTTGAATAACCGAAGTTGGTTGTCGTGCTATGGTGATCTAAGTACTCTGATTATGCATAAGTCTCACAAGTCGAAATATTCTGTTCATTCGGGTTCTGATAAAATGTACCAAGACATGAAGCAATTATACTAGTGGCCTAACTTGAAAGTCGACATTGCCACCTACATTAGCAAGTGTTTGACGTGTTTAAAAGTCAAGGCTGAACACCAAAAACCATCTGGCTTGTTGGTACAACCAGAGATTCCGCAATGGAAGTGGGACAATATCACCATGGATTTTGTCACCAAACTCCCAAGGAAGCAAAGTGTAAACGATACCATATGGGTAATTGTAGACCGACTCACCAAGACTGTACACCTTTTACCGATGAGGGAAACTGACCCTATGGACAGACTAGTAAGACTGTACTTGAAAGAAGTAGTCACGAGACATAGAATATAGTCTCAATCATTTGTGACCGTGACCCTAGGTTTACGCTGAATTTTTGGAGGTCATTTCAGAAGGCTATAGGTACTCAGTTGGATATGAGTAGGCGTACAATCGCAAACGAATGGGACAAAGCGAAGAATCAATTTCAACATTAAAATACATGTTACGGCTTGTGTGATAGGGACTTTGGGAATGGTTGGGAAAAAGACACTTAACGCTGATCGAATTTTCATACTACAATAGTTATCATGCTTAGTATTAAAGACTGCCACATTTGAGAGCACTTTATGGTCGGAATGTGTAGTTCATTGTTTGTTGGGCCGAGGTCGGAGATGCTCAGCTCATCGGTCCAGATCTTATTCATGAGACAACCGAGAAGATTATCCACATTCAAGCAAATAATCAAGCCACTCGTGATCGCCCAAAAGAGTTATGCATGATGTGGAGGCGTAATTATGCCTTTAGAATTTCAAGTTGGTTGACCGAGTGAGTGATGGTTGTTAAAGGTATCACCTTGGAAGGTAGTCGTACATTTTGGTAATCGGGGGAAGTGAAGTTGAACCTGAGTTTATTAGACCATTCAAGGTGTTAGCCAAGGTGGGAACCGATGCTTAGAGACTCGAACTAACTCAATAGTTAAGCTAGGGTTATAGCGAGTTTCATGTGTCAATCTAAGAAGTGTTTATCTGACGAACCTAGTTGGCAGTTTCCGTTTGGATGAAAATTACACACCAGATGGTAAACTCGCTTTCTTTGAAAGAACCAATGGAAATTATGGATCATGAAGTCAAGCGGTTAAAGCAAAGTCGTATCCCCATCATCAAAGTTCAATGGAACTCCAGGAGAGGTCCTGAGTTCACATGGGAACGTGAAGATCAATCCCAGAAGAAGTATCCGCGACTCTTCACAAAAACCGCACCCTTGACAAGTGTGCAATACTTGAGCCTTCGGAAGAAAAGGACTCCTTTAATGGGGGAGAGGACTGTAACCAATCCTTTATTTTAGGGTCATTCCAGACCTCAATATTTCCATTATTTATTTTTAGTTTTTACGATTCGCTTTTAATTATTATCGTATAGTTAAATCGCGTAAACTAAAAATCAACGTTCAACGTAAACGGACACCAAACAAATAAAAGTTCACGTCAAGCAAGTGTTATTTAATTATTAAGATTATAATTTATAACTTTTCCTATCTTATTTTTGTTGGTTACGTAAAATGCTTGCGTTTTGCAATAAATTATATTAGGCATACCCGGAAGCACCTATACCTATCTATACTCAAACAAATACCCACTATTATACTCAATACCTAAAAATTTACTCATTTATTCATATAATAAACCATGGGGCCAGATCCTATATGTATATACACATGGTAAATTAAACACTTCACTAATATGCTTCCTTAACTCAAACAAGGACACCTTGATGCAGGTATCTAGAAATTGGCTTGTCAATGTACCCTCTCCCTCCTCACATTAGGCGTCTCCCTCCTCCTAGGGAAGAGGAGAGCACTTACACATTGTACCTTAACCACACTACTTAACTAAGGTTAGTTTAAGGAATATGTGCATGCTAGTTACTACATAAGGCATGTCCCATATTCTTTTAACACACACTCTCATTCACTAGTAAAAATTAAAGATAAAACTCTCCTCTCCTAGCTCAAAACCCCACGGCTTACTATTCATAAATTAGAGTTTCATAGTTTTTTATTCCTATAAGGCTACAAGTGTTCTAGCATTCCTAGTGATCATATCTAAGGTGATTGGGGTTAATTTGGAAGCTTGGGTTTTAGTTTAACAAGTATACAAGAAAAGAAGTTAGGGTTTTCTAATATCTTTTTGCTTTGACAAAAGGGGGAGAAGGAAGTGTAAACGAGTAACTTTTAAACTTTACTATGTGTTATAGTTTACATTGTTGTCATCATCAAAAAGGGGGAGATTGTTAGTGCAAATATTACGATATTTAATCTATACGATCTCTTTATGTTTTGGTAATGACAAACATGTGACTTGTAATACGTAACGTAAAGTGTGCAAGTTACTCGTAATCACAAATCATCAATGCATACATGCATCAACATCTCTAGACGTCTCAAGTATGCATCAAGATGGACATTGTTTTACACTCGACGTAAATCACATAAGGTACGTACAAACAAGCATTAAACTTGTAGGATGGTCAAAGAAATAAGTTTTTGTCTTAAACTTTACATTTTTATAAATGTAACAAAATAACTTTTTCAAAACTTAATTAGCCAAATTATTTTTGAATTATAAAGAAATGTTTTATGTTGTAATTATTTCAAAATTCAAAATCTGGTTCTTTTCCCCCCAAAACATGTTACACTTTCACTAGACAAGTTTGTCACCACAAAAAGACAAAAACAGGAGCGTCTGTCGGGGCGGTCCCTTAAATAGGCTGGCGGCCCCCTTAAATACCGGTGGCCTCCTAATATATCTGGGACCGCCATTTCTTGACAGGCTGTTTTTCAGCTCCAATAAGTAGTGGGTCACCTCCAACTATTTTCATAACCCTTTTGCACGATTTTCTTTCAGTTCTTTCTCTCTTTAGATCTCACTAAATCTTTGATCATTCAACTTGGTTAATCTTGTTTAAATGTGATCAAATCTTCTATCCTTTCCTCCTTTACTCAAGTGCAAGAGAAGAACTTCGGTCATCTTCAAGATCCGAAGTTATGTAGTCTAGTTAGTCCATTTGTAACATTTGTTACATATAGATTGAGTCCATGTCTTCTAATCTTTAGTAGTGTGTAGATCCAAATGATGTATATATTTGGATGGGTTGATTGTGGGTTGGTTAGTATTTTAGGCCTTAAAATACATTGGTGATGTGGTAGATTGGTTCTAGCTAAGATTAGGACTCGACATCTAGCTTAGTGTC
>BQNB010063161.1:4627-25253 GCA_026074375.1 Tanacetum coccineum
TTCGTCACTGTACCTTGTTGAAATGAGGTGCATACCCTCATCAAGATTACCATGGTTCAGTTCTTCAAGTAATTAAAGGGACAAGCTTAAGATAAGAGAAAGATAAAAAGTTATCAGGTGGTAATGTGAAACAGCGCTGCTGTCTTTGACGTAGAAGAAGAAGCGACAAATATATGAACCGGAAGTATGAGATCCACTTAACATATCATTGGTCAAGGCCCAGCCCACATTATAATTAGCATTAGCATATTAGCATTGAATTGAATAATATACTCATTGCGGTGATGACGACGTCGTTTCAAGTCGAAATAGTTGTGGCCTTTTGGTGGGCTTATCTTGGCACATGTGGGAAGTCCATAATCTCACCATCTCTCGCTTCTGGATAATTGTTAGTTTTTGATCAATTCTCACCTGATAAATCTCATCTCCCTCTTTCTGGATACTTCTTTCAAATCTCATTATCGACTCATCAAATCATACGGCTTCTATCTGGGTTTTGTGGTGATTTTGTTGTTACTCGTAACGGGGATAAGTAGCAACATAAATGTGGTGGGGGCTGATTAATCATGGATGTTAAATTGTTAAATTATAGTATTATACCACCAAACTTTGAGGATATGATTGTTGTCCAGCGAAACAAAGTGTAAATTGGTTGAGGACCTAATTTTTTAGGCTTTGCTGAAAACCCTAATTTTTAGGGACTGTAATTTTGATTCCTTTTTTATACCTCTTTTATCCTTACATATGTCTGTTTTATCGTCCTAGGCCGTATCTTGGCGTGGCGTTTACAATAACGCAGCCATGCCGGTCTTTTCGGTTTGACTATACTGTGGATTGGGGTTACTGATTAGTTGGAAAGGCCGTATCTTGGCGGGGCGTTCACAATAACGTAGTCGTCGCGGTCTTTCTTGCTTTCTTCATGTGTTTGTGAAAATTTTATATCCGTGCGGGTCGATACAAGAGCCTTGATTACTTATATACGGTTATTATGCTTATATTGATCATAAGAGAGGTAAATCCCCATTACGGGTGACGACAAAATAGTTGTAGCCATTTGGCGGGCTTATTTGGGCTCATGCAGGTGGTCCGGCTTCTTAACCCATAATCCCACCGTTTTCCCATTATGTATCCTTCTTTTTAAATAATATCACTGATGTCTATTGTGTTTCTATACCTATTGTGTTACTATCAAAATGATAGCAGTCATCATCCGTAACGGAGATTAGGAGTATTATAATAGAATGGACTTTCTTTTGGTGTGTTATGTTGAACACCGGACGCTGCGCCAACTTTGTGGAAAGTGGACGGATGGTAGAGAGCGAGAATTTGTCGCCTCAACAACCTCCACAGGCGCAGTCGACCGTGTTAATATGTGAAAAGGGTTTGCTTGCCTTTGGCCTGATTAAATGTTATAGGCGATGATGATACTCTAGACCTTTAGTATGTGTAGTTTACCGATACCCGTATCTTGGCTAGGCAGTTACACTGAGAATGCTATTGCAGCCATGGCGAGTGTCTGGTCTCGCTACTGTATTTGTAGATCTGAGCCTCATTTGTTAACGTTATACGTACCAATGTTGCCCCATTTTGGCCAGCTGTGATAAAGTCTAAAGAGGATGAAACTATAAGTTTGTGTATGTACCTTGATTTTCTAAGTTCTCCAACATGGTCTATATGATCTTCGTTGCCAGAAAAGGTACAAGCTGTTCTTATATATGTCCTTTTTGATGTTTGCTTTAAGTCGTTGTTACCACATGGCTGTTATTTTGATACATATTTAGGGTCAAATTGGGGAAATGACACTCAATAGAACACCATCACCAGCTAATGACACTGCGCCCAACACCACTGTGAGTTTCTGTTTCCGTGTCATGTTTGTTAGTGTGATTGAAGTTGCATCGTGTTTAAAAACATACTCATAGTATATATTCTTACGTACAGAAAGCACATGTTCATCAATTTGTGGCTACTGAAGATTAACTGAATAAAGCTGCAGAGCCTAGAAGCACATGCATGCCAAAAGCTTCACTACAAGAAAAAGTAGAACAGGTGACGGAATTTTCCCGGGCGACATTTGTCGCCCGGGAAAGATCACTAAACGACAAAAGTGCGTCCGACGTGGCACAAATTCTTATAGACTTTTTAGTCAAAGTTGGAAGAGAGTTTCCCGGGCGACATGTCGCCCGGGAATATGTGGTTAAAATTTGACCCAAAAAATCAACGAAAATCTTAGCGGCATTTTTTCCCGCTCACTTTCCCGGGCGACATGTCGCCCGGGAAAACATTTATAAAAAAAAATTATTTTACGTGAATAATTAAGTGCAGTGATTAGTATTATTAAAATTTTGTTGTAGTATCCCAGGCGACATGTCGCCCGGGAAAACATTTATAAAAAATTTGACCAAGCGAAAATCTTAGCGGCATTTTTCCCGCTCACTTTCCCGGGCGACATGTCGCCCGGGAAAACATTTATAAAAAAAAATTAATTTACGTGAATGATAAAGCGCAGTGATTAAAAAAACTTCGTTTTCTCGGTTCGTTGTGTGGTTTTAAATAATAATTATATAAATATTATACATACCACTTGTAGTAACACAAGCGACTTACAAAGCGACACTTAAACATATTAGAACGATAATCATACGAGACTTACATACCGACGTTTAAAGCATACGAATTACATTCCAAATGACAAACTACTCCAGGAGAAGATCCTGGAGAATAGCGTGGAGGTGTTGAAAATCCGGGAGAGTAAATTGGAGTCGATGAAGATCCTGGAGAATAAATTGGAGCCGTTGAAGCTCCAGGAGAACCAACCAGTAGACGGACTCATCCGTTAAAAATCGAATGTACAACGATACCATATTTGACTCCTCCGTTGAACGTCTAATGTATAACCATACCATATCGACTCATCCGTTGAACCTCTAATGCATAACCATAACATATCGACTCATCCGTTGAACGTCTAATGTATAACCATACCATATCGACTTATTTGTTGAACCTTTAATGTATAACCATACCATATCGACTCATCCGTTAAACGTCTAATGTATAACCATACCATATCGACTCATCCGTTGAACGTCTAATGTATAACCATAACATATCGACTCATCCGTTGAACCTCTAATGTATAACCATATCATATCGACTCATCCGTTGAACCTCTAATGTATAACCATAACATATCGACTCATCCGTTGAACCTCTAATGTATAACCATACCATATCGACTCATCTGTTGAACCTCTAATGTATAACCATACCATATCGACTCATTCGTTGAACGTCTAATGTATAACCATAACATATCGACTCATCCGTTGAACCTCTAATGTATAACCATAACATATCGACTCATCCGTTGAACCTCTAATGTATAACCATAACATATCGACTCATCCGTTGAACCTCTAATGTATAACCATAACATATTGACTCATCCGTTGAACATCTAATGTACAACGATAACATATCGACTCATCCGTTGAACATCTAATGTGTAACGATAACATATCGACTCCTCCGTTGAACGTCTAATGTATAACCATACCATATCGACTCGTCCGTTGAACGTCAAATGTATAACCATACCATATCGACTCGTCCGTTGAACGTCTAATGTATAACCATACCATATTGACTCATCCGTTGAACATCGAATGTGTAAAGATAACATATCGACTCATCCGTTAGACATCGAATGTACAACCATAACATATTGATTCATCCGTTGGACATCTAATGTACACCGATACCATATTGACTCATCCGTTGAACATCTAATGTACAACGATAACATATCGACTCGTCCGTTGAACGTCTAATGTGTAACGATAACATATCGACTCATCCGTTGAACGTCTAATGTATAACCATACCATATCGACTCCTCCGTTGAACGTCTAATGTATAACCATACCATATCGACTCGTCCGTTGAACGTCTAATGTATAACCATACCATATCGACTCGTCCGTTGAACGTCTAATGTATAACCATACCATATCGACTCTTCCGTTGAACGTCTAATGTATAACCATACCATATCGACTCTTCCGTTGAACGTCTAATGTATAACCATACCATATCGACTCCTCCGTTGAACGTCTAATGTATAACCATACCATATCGACTCATACGTTGAACTTCTAATGTACAACCCTAACATAACGACTCATACGTTGAACTTCTAATGTATAACCATACCATATCGACTCATCCATTGAACCTCTAATGTATAACCATAACATATCGACTCATACGTTGAACCTCTAATGTACAACCATAACATATCGACTCATCCATTGAACCTCTAATGTACAACCATAACATATCGACTCATACGTTGAACTTCTAATGTACAACCCTAACATAACGACTCATACGTTGAACTTCTAATGTATAACCATACCATATCGACTCATCCATTGAACCTCTAATGTATAACCATACCATATCGACTCATCCATTGAACCTCTAATGTATAACCATACCATATCGACTCATCCGTTGAACCTCTAATGTATAACCATACCATATCGACTCATCCGTTGAACCTCTAATGTATAACCATAACATATCGACTCCATACGTTGACTCCTAATGTACAACCATAACAATTATATATTTTATGAAAAACCGAGAGACCGGACCGAAGACCCACCGAAATGAACCGATTAATATATTTTATAGAAAATAATAGTAAATAATAATTCTAATGTATAACCATAACATATCGAATCATCCGTTGAACCTCTAATGTATAACCATACCATATCGACTCATCCGTTGAACCTCTAATGTATAACCATAACAAAATAATTTTAAATAATAATTATATACGAACCGACCGGAACGAACCGAGAAACCGGACCGACCCAGCCGAAACGAACCGATTATATATTTTATAAAAAATAATTGTAAATAATAATTATATATTTTATAAAAAATAATTTTAAATAATAATTATATACGAACCGACCGGAACGAACCGAGAAACCGGACCGACCCAGCCGAAACGAACCGATTATATATTTTATAAAAAATAATTGTAAATAATAATTATATATTTTATAAAAAATAATTTTAAATAATAATTATATACGAACCGACCGGAACGAACCGAGAAACCGGACCGACCCAGCCGAAACGAACCGATTATATATTTTATAAAAAATAATTGTAAATAATAATTATATATTTTATAAAAAATAATTTTAAATAATAATTATATACGAACCGACCGGAACGAACCGAGAAACCGGACCGACCCAGCCGAAACGAACCGATTATATATTTTATAAAAAATAATTGTAAATAATAATTATATATTTTATAAAAAATAATTTTAAATAATAATTATATACGAACCGACCGGAACGAACCGAGAAACCGGACCGACCCAGCCGAAACGAACCGATTATATATTTTATAAAAAATAATTGTAAATAATAATTATATATTTTATAAAAAATAATTATATACCAGCCGAAACGAACCGATTATATATTTTATAAAAAATAATTGTAAATAATAATTATATATTTTATAAAAAATAATTTTAAATAATAATTATATACGAACCGACCGGAACGAACCGAGAAACCGGACCGACCCAGCCGAAACGAACCGATTATATATTTTATAAAAAATAATTGTAAATAATAATTATATATTTTATAAAAAATAATTTTAAATAATAGTTATATACGAACCGACCGGAACGAACCGAGAAACCGGACCGACCCAGCCGAAACGAACCGATTATATATTTTTTAAAAAATAATTTTAAATAATATTTTTTAAATATTAATTATTAAAAACTCTAGTTTTTTAATAAATATAGTTTTCCATCCCCACGAACACCACGGCATCCCCATGCCAAGTCACACACTCACACTCGCACACGAACCCCCTCCTCCTCTAAACATAATTCTTTCCTTTACCCTCAAAATGATAATTCTTTTACTTCTCTTTCTAATCCTCTAATTAATTGTTGGTGGTGTTTAATTTTTGCAACGATTTGAGGTGAATGGTGGTGATTATAGTTTGATTGGAATTTTGAGCACACGAATTGATGTTTAATTGTGTTAATGTTTTTTGCAGTTAAGAGTGCGGTCTGAGTCCACAGCCTAGCCGAGTCAACAGCCGAAAAGGTATGTTTATTTTTTTTTCTCCTTTTGGTATCCCGGGGGACATGTCGCCGGGGAATGTTTATTGTTTAAAATTTTTTAGTTTATAGTTATTATTAGGTGAATTGCATTGAAATTATGTATGTTTCGTGTTTATACGGATATAGTGGTTATTATTGTTGTTGGAAGTGAATTGAACCGTTTAGGAATGTACCGTTTAGGAATGTGTTAGGATTTTAGTGATTAAATTCGGAAAATTCCCGTCTGAATTTAATCATCCTATAGAAAACCCGTCCGAAATTAATTTGTTAGAAATTAATTTCGGAAAGTCCCTTGTTTGGGACTGCTTTTTGAATGTTTTGTCTCATTTAGGATATGAATGCGTATAATTGGTTTACTATTTGAGATGATTTCGACAGTGTTTCTCCTTTACTCCTACGAATATGTCTTTAATCACATATTTGGGGAGTTGAGGGGAAATGCTGCCGAAATTTTCTCAAATAGTAAATCGGTTATACGCATTCATATATGAGACGAATCATTCAAAGAGTGGGTTAGGATTGCCTTCCATAGTTGCACTAGGTGAACAAAACATCTCGTATTCCTCGTTTGAATGTGTTTAATTAAGTTGCATATAATAATAAATTGTATCGTTAAAACGTAGTTATGGTAATTGATAAGAGTTGGACACTTTTAGAGCGTCATGAAAAAGCATTTTATATCGGTCTTACGAAATTTGTCGATGATTGCAAGCCGTTAGTGAATAGTGTCGGGAATATAAAATGTCCATGCAAGTCTTGTCGAACAGTATTGTGGGTATCCATCAAAAACCTTCCAAAACACATTACGAGATATGGGTGGGACCCAGGTTATAAAACATGGGTTCACCACGGTGAACCGGATCTTCCTCCACCACCGCCAGTAATAGATAACACAAGACAACCTCAGATGAGTGACATGATAGCGTTACTTAATGATCTTAGCTATATTCCTCCGAATAATAAACAAAATGAGCTAACTCACGGAGATATTGGTGAGACAAGTAATGAATCGACTCAAGCTAAACGTAACGAGTTTGAAGAGTTATATGATAGTGCCAACGAGGAGTTGTACCCCGGTTGTGACTATGTGACTCGATTAGACTTTATGGTAAAGTTTACCTATTTTAAGGTTAAAGGTAAACTAACTGATTCTATATTCAATGAAATGCTAGAGTTTTTCCAACATGTATTTCCCACCATGAAAGGATACAAGCTCCCACCGTCATACTCTGCAATAAAGAAGACGTTTAAAATGATCGGGTTAGGGTACGAGTCTATACATGCTTGTGTAAACGATTGCTTCTTATTTCGGGGCGACAATAACAAACATGTGCATTTATGTCCGATGTGTAAAACGAGTAGATGGAAAGACAGTAACACACCGGGGAAGAAAGTTTCTAAGAAGGCGTTGCGTTACTTTTTTATCATTCCTAGACTATAACACGTTTGTTAAACAAGTTCCCTAGTCACACTAAATAAAACATAGAAATCATCTGCAAAGGAAATGACTTGGCATGCTACTGGAAAGTGTACGGAGCCTGGTAAGATGCAACACCCGGTTGATGGTAGAGCATGGAAGAACTTTGACACCAAGTATCCTAATTTTGCGAAAGAACCAAGAAATGTTCGATTAGGGTTGGCTACTGATGATTTCAATCCGTTCGGCAACCTTAGTCAGGCTTACAGCATGTGGCCGGTGATATTGACAACATACAATCTGCCTCCGTAGTTATGTATGAAAGAGAGTTCTTTCATGCTGACGTTGTTAATTCCTGGCCCTAAATCCCTGGGCAAGGACATTGATGTTTGATTGAGGCCTTTGATTGATGACCTAAAGGTTTTATGGGCACTGAAAGGTGTCGAGACTATAGACGTTGCTACAGGCCAGAAGTTCAATATGAGAGCGATGGTTTTATGGACCATCAATGATTTTCCTGCTCGAAGTATTTTGCTAGTAGAGGTGGGCGAAGGTTACAAGGCATGCCTACAGTAATACCAGACACTCCATCTGTGCGTGTGTTAGGTAAAACTCTTATGTTGGACAGGAAGATTTCTTAAAGAAGCCTATAAATGGAGAGGGTCACTTAATTCCAATGGTGAATAGAAAAAACGGAGATCCTCCTATGAAAATGTTTTTATTTGGAACCCTGACCAGGATTAAATCAGGCTTAACTTGCTAGATCCCACTGCGAGTAAGGTAAACATCCTCGTTATGGGTGTGGAGGAAGATAAAACGCAATGTTCTTGTAGAGCTTAACTGGACTAAACGATCTATTTTTTACGAGCTTGAGTATTGGTCTTTTCTTACATTAAAACACAATTTAGACATCATGCATATCGAAAAAAATATGTTAGAGGCCATTTTGAACACTTTGTTAATGGATGACAAATCTAAAGACACCGCCAAGGCAAGACAATACTTGAAATGGTTAGGCATTCAAAGTGGCTTGTGGCTTGGCCAAACCAAAAACAGGAAGTGCTCGAAGCCTCAGGCTGCGTATTCTTTCACACCAGAGAACAAAAACAAGTTTTGTCAGTTTCTTTTTTGTTCATCCAAAGTATTAAACGCACAAGATGGGTTCGGATCCAAACTTCAAGCACAAAGTGACCGATAAATGCTACCAAATATAACCTGACCTGAAGTCTCATGACTGTCATATAATGATGCAACATTTACTTCCTTACAGTAGACACTTCAGCAATACTTTTGGCCCTATGAGTTGCAAAACCAATAATCGAGCTATGTTCATTCTTTAAGCAAATCTGCTCTGCAACTTTGATGGAGGATGACATGTTGAAAGCTCAGAGCAAGGTGGTCGATATTCTGTGCAATCTCGAGCTCATATATCCTCCTGCTTTCTTTGACATTATGATTCACTTGGTTATCCATTTACCTCTAGAGGCTCTTGAAGGCGGGCCTATTCGCCCCCGGTGAATGTCTTTTCTATTTTACAGATAACATGAAGAAGCTAAAAGTGTTATATAGAAATAACTCAGAGCAGAAGGTTCATTGCGGGTGTTATGTTTGCAAAGAAGCCATTGACTTTCATTCTCATATTTGTTGGGATGTTACATAAGAAATTTAATCGTCCCGACCGTAATGTGGATCCCCCTCCCCCAACGTGTCAGTTTCAGGTGTTTCGATCACTATGTAAATCGATTGGTTTACGGTCGGTTATTCGGTTTGATGCCTAAGAGTTGAAGAAAGTGATATGGTATGTACTTCACAACAGTCCTGAAATCGACACGTACCGGTCCCAGTTCAAGAGGTACGCGTTTTTATTTTGAAACTTCTTTTTCTTAACTTATCTTTTCGACGACTTATTCTAATACCATGAATGTTTTTCAGTAAATTTCCTAACAAAGACATGAAAGAAGAATTCCCCGACTGGTTTGGGTCGCAGGTAAACTTAGACTTATTTTGTGTACTTAACTGTAAAAATAACGATATCATATTTTGTGTTCTCTATCTAATCCTATCTTCTTCATAGATCCGTCAACGTCACGTAGACAATGACCCAGGTGTTAGCGCAACCAGCGAGTTATTCGCTTTGGCTTGTGGACCAACACCGACTCCAATCTCAGTCAACTCTTGCGTAGTCAACGGTGTGAGGTTTGTCGTGCACAGCCGCGATGAACGTCGCACAACTCAAAACAGCGGCATTTGTTCGCCTGGTGGGAAGGACGGAGAAATGTATTATGGTCAGCTTCAAGAAATCCTTGAGTTTTTGTATTTATCATTCAAAGTTGTGTTGTTTCGAGTTAAGTGGTTTGACACTAGCAACGAAGGACGTAAAGTCAAACATCTTGTCCTTAGAAACAACATGACACAAATCTTGACAAAAGGTGAGGCGTTTAAAGATGATTAATACATTCTCACAACACAAGTCAAACAATGCTTCTACCTTGAAGATATGTCCAGACGACAACCCCACTGGAAGGTCGTCGAACATGTGAATCATAAAAAGTTTTCGGACGGGGGTGTCATCGTGGTAGAGGAAGATCCTGATGTTATACATTTTGACAACTCATCTGATCTCCCACTTTCTACTAGTTTGAATGACTTAGATAATGCGACCTTGCATATATAAGGTCAATCAACGGAGGTTGGCGCACCGCCAAATATCATTGATCTTGACGAAGACGATGATATTATTGATGATGAAGACGCCCTTCCTCATGATTTAGCAGATTCTGATGATGAAGACCTCATCAATGTTGATGATGATGAAGGTGTATATGTTGTTTATTCTAGTGAAGAAGAAATTGATCTTGAGTTGTAACTTGCAAAAGACACTTATATATTTAAATGAATGAATGAAATTGTTGTGGATTGTTTAAATGTGTATATTTATTTAGATATGTATGTATTTGGATGTGTGCATGCTTATATTATTTTGTTCAAGAATTTCTATATGTTATCCTAATTGTACTTTTACAGATGTCAGCGTATGTGGCACGGGGCCACGGCGGTGATGGTGGCGGTGATGATCGGCCCCCTACACACCATATACCCACAGGTTGTGGGGGTTGCTTCGCTAACCGGGGTAAGAATTTCTAGATTATTGTAATACAAGCATAAATTTGATACATTGAATTTGCTTGCCTTGAATTTTTATGACTTTATTTAGAAACAACATAACACAATTCTTGGCAATGGATGGTCGTGTAATTAACGATCATACATTCTCACAACCACAAGTCAAAAAAATGCTTTATACCTTGAAGCATATTGACAGGCGACCACTCGGTTGGTAGGTTGTCCGACATTGTAATCATAAAAAAAAAGTTTTCGACAACGGGAGGTGTCATTGTTGGTAGAGGCGACCCTAGATATATACATGTTCGACAAAACTCATCGATCTCGCACTTACTACTAGTTTGCAAAGGACTTGAAAATTGCGGCTTTTGCATATTAGGTTCGATGCTGACGCACCGCCACCAGATTCATTGATGTTGATGATAGACAATGATTATTATTGATGATGAAGATGTCCTTCTACATGATTTAGTAGATTCTGATGATAAAGATTTTGTCAATGTTGATGATGGTGATGGTGTAGCTGTTGTTTATTCTAGTGAAGTAAGAAGATTGATCATTTAGTTTATTAACTGTAAAAGGACACTTATTTGAATGAATGAATAAAATTGTTGTGGATTGTTTAAATGTGTATATTTATTTGGATGTGTGCATGATTATATTATTTTGTTCATTAATTTCTACATGTTATTCTAATTGTACTTATACAGATGTCAGCATATGTCGCAAGGGGTCACGGAGGTGACGGGTGTGCGAATGGTGATGATCGTTCCCCCTCCACATCAGTCAGCCGACGGTTGCCGAGGAACGAGGTAAGAATTTCTGGATTTATTGTTATTTCAGCATAAAATTGTTATATTGAATTTGCTTGCCTTTGATATTTTATGTCGTTATCACTGACTTGATTTTGTAGGCAGGGCACCCGAAAACCCAACTTGGGAGGAAGGAAAGCCGGCAGGATGAATACCCGCAAGGAAACCTGGAAACTCAGGTTATAGGAAGATCACGGATGAATTAGGCCCGCAGCCGATCCTGTTTGAGTGGAATGGATAGATAATCGACACGATTTTGACTCGCGGCTGGGACCACTCGGGCTCATTGGTGCCTAACCTACTTGGGGAGATCGTGAAGGAGTTCCCGATTGCACTTTGTTTCTTGGTCGCAGAATCCCGCCGGAAGCGGAAGGCTGGGGTCCTCTATAAGTTGGGGGGGTAGATATTTCACTTATTCATTTTATGTTTATTTTATTATCGTGTTTTCATTTATTTTTTTGTGTGTATTATCTATATTCGTTTATTTATTTATATCATATAAATTAAATAAACGAATCTAGTATAATATATAACATTATATCTCTAAGTTTGTCTTTGTTTATTGTGTTTGCGGACCGCCATTTGACTTGCAGCCCCACATGCAATTTGAGCTTATGGCCAGATAAACAGAAGGGCATCAATCAACATCTTGGCAAAGATTACTCCTCGGTCTACAAGTCTTCGTTGAGATCGGATTATTGGGTTAAGAACCTTGATAGACGAGACTTACGGACGTAGAGATATCAGATCCGATGTCCCAGCGAACATCTATGCGGGATGATCTGGGATGCGAAAGATCCAGGTTTTGGTCTGATCCTCATAGAACATGGCACGGTTGTGCACGCAAAATGACTCGAAACCGGGCTAAGAGCACGGTCGTATCGCCGGCCTGGGAGGGATCCCGAACACTTGTGACTTCGTGTTATGCTTGGTAATAAATGTTATAATTATTTTAACATATATTTGTCATTATACGCTTTGGTGTTTTGTTATGATCGTCGTTTTTATATTTTGTTTTCATCTTATATACTGGTTGTATGTATAGATGCAGTGCTCAGTGACCTCAAGTGTACCCATCATCTAATCCAGACTTCTGCGGATAACATACTGTGGGACGGTTGTATTCTTGCGGGTTAAGGATCAGATCGTATGTATGTTAAGTATTGTTTCCTAAACAGTTACTTTAATGATTTGGTCGAGATAATGTAGTAAATCCGAATAACACTATTAAACTTATCTTGTGTTTTTGTCACTACGTAGAGAGATGGTGACTGGAACAAGGTCTAGCACCAACACCGATGATCAGTTAATGGCCATGGTTCGTCGGGGCAAAACTGCATGGTCAAATTACTGGTGTCGGTAGGTTTTGGCCTGGGAAGGGGAGAAAGGACGTCCTCGATGTCCTCGTGCCTCGATGCAATCACACTTCTGATGTTCGCGATGAGTCAAAAGATAGATAACAAACAATCAGATCCAGAAGCAGATTGACATGTTCTCAGTAAGGCCGTTATGAGTAGTTGACGACAGGAATTCCTACTGTTGACATAGCTTCTTGTCACAGCATGTGAGCGGAGAGTTCCGGGCAGCAAATTGTGGATACGGGGCGGGGATGTTTGAGTCGGGCGGATGATGAGGACGCGATGAGGATGAGGAGGTTGCGGATAGTTTGGAGTGTTTTTTATGGTAAGTATTTGTTATTTTTTGTTTTTAAGTTGTATTGGCACCCCTTATATAAACATTTGTATCCCTGTATGTTTAGAACATGTTATCCAGGTGAATATTGACTTGTATCTTGCGGATAATGCAAGTTTTATGGCTAGGAAACCCGTTTGTTAGACTATAACATGTTTATTCAGATTTTGGAGTATTTAGTTTAGTATATCCAATTGCGTTTTTCCGGATATATGTTTTGTGTTTTGGTACAAGCTTGTAATGTATTAGGGTCTGGGTTGGTTATATTTTGCCATTGATACTAGTTTGATTATTGGTGGGGTTTTTGGGGAGGAAAAAATTCTATTAATTACCTGCGTTGATATGAGCCTGCAATGCAGGCCTGCATAAAAAAATACTGCAAGACTATGCAAACGGGGACATGTTGTCGGGGATTGTTGAAAATAAAGAACGACCAATCTTAGTTCAAATCTAGTTGGAATAGTCAACATGTAGGAGAGTATTCCCGGCGACATGTGATGGGGATAAATAATCACTCTAAACGACAAAACGACACGTGGCGCTAGCGACTCTAGTAATTTTTTTTGACACGTTTTTCCACGGCGGACATGTCCCGGAGATAGGTGGTTGTGTTAATAAATTAAATTAAGCAGACTGCTATTTAGTTTATTAATCATCAGAGAATCCCGGCGACATGTAGAGGGGAAAATATGTGTTCCACCGTTGTATGGCACGCGACTATGGTTGACTGATCACTTGTGGCCCCGTTGTTGGTCGCCGGGGAAATTATAGGGAATGTATCGTTTTATCCCCAAATTATTTTCCTTCCTGGCGACTTGGTCGTTGGGGGACGGAATAACTATCCTCCATTAGGGAACATGTCGTCGGGGGTAAGATTTTTTTTTCCCGGGGATAGTGGTAAACTGTTGTTGTGTCTCTTAATAGATTGGATATGTGGTTTGTCGATAATTTTTCCCTTGCTTCATTTTCTCATCCATCTTTGTAAATCTAATGCCTTTATCTTTAAGAGCTTGATAAAGATGCCCAACCAAAGCGTGTTACGGGTTGTCTTCACCTCTAAAACTTATAAACACATCATAATTAAATTATTTTGAGCGGATATTAGCTTAAAGTGGACGCCCCTGGAGTTAAGGATGAAGGATGAGAGAGACGTAACCTCTTGTAGTATATAGTGATGATAGCTAAGAGGACATTTCTAGCTGAAATGAAGTTGGAGGGCATTTCTAGAAAACTGATCACAAAGAAAGGAATTAAATTAGTGTAATAAATAAAGAAAAAAACAATAAATCGCGAGGCTTAAAATGAATCGGTTTTGAAGGTGGTTTTTGGTCAAAGTGAAATGTACCTATACGGGTTTTGGTGTTTTAAATGGCCGGTAAAATGCAAGGTAGCCTGTGTGGACAGGTGTAGTTGTTTGGATAGTTGTAGTTTGATCGGGGTTGGGGGTGTGCAGGCTATAATGGTCGTATATAGTTTTACTTGGGACATATTGCAACGGACTTTTTAGCCTTTAGTTCGTTTGAGTAGTCGGCAGCATTAACAGTAAAAATAATATATGTATTTTATATTTTATATTCGTGAAGAAATGAAAAGGTGTTGTGAGTTGAAATGGCATATTTTACAAATAATGAAGAGTATTGAAATATCTTATTTTACTTGACACGTTAACCGGGCAAATCAAATATTTGTCTTACAGGAATTTTCTCTTATCTTTACATTTAAAAAAAACATTGTTATAAATCCAATTTGTCATAATTTTGTTTATTGACTAATAAGAAAAATAGTAGAAAAATCTCTAGTTTCAACATATTTGTAATGAGAAAGAAATATTCTTAGCCATAGTTATACAGATTATATGTCGTGCATTAGAGAGAAAAGATGGTAATATATTTGTCTTTTCATTTATATACCCACATAAACGCATCTTTCTTTAATCACTATTTATGCGAGTAGTAAAAATTTAAATGGGAGAATTACATGATTATTCCCCAATATAGCTTTAGAAGGCTAGGTATTGGTAACGTCCAGGCCCCGCGTTTTTGTCTAAGTGGCCTGTCGTGTTGGTTGGCTGTTCTCATACCCCGTGTTAACGTTGGCAAAGCCGTTGGTTCTAGGCGTCGAAGACTCCATCCGCAGCGGTTTGATGGTGATTTTCTTTTTTTTTTTATTTAAAAAATTGAGTGTGTGCTAGTGTGTGTCTTATGTGTTGTTTTTGTGATGTGTGTTCAGGTGTTTGTTTTATGCGTGTGTTTGGGTGTGTGTGTTTTGATACAGAGAAGAAGAAAAAACAGGGGGAAGATAAGGGTGCGTGTAGGCCCAATCTCTTTTTTTTTATTTTTTAAATTTTTTTTTTTTTTTTGTTTTATAATTTATATTTTTTTTATATAATGAAATATTTAGTTTTATATTATGTTTTGTTAAATAAATAGTATAGAAAAAAAAAGTAGGTCTTTAAAAAAATGGTTTGTCTATGGTACCAGGGTATTTTTGAGGTGTTGGTGTTATTGTGTTTAAGTAATTGTGGCGCTGATGTGTCAGTGTGTAATTGTGTTATGGTACCGAGTAGGTCTTAGTAATTAATATTTCCCCACAAACATCTTAAAGAACAAATATACCAACATTATTTATTAAACACATATTTACTTATTATCTAATTTTCAATCATATATTTAAAAATATGTTCCATTACATCTTCACTTTAAAACGACAATTATGCCCTTTTTATAAACCATGGATTTGTGACGCCCAAAACATTGTTTTTTTACAGCATCTCTTTATTTTTGCCGTCTTTCTTTCGCATGAGGTAAAAAAAATAACTCTTCCACCCCCTCTTTTTCTTGGTGCCTTTACACCATAATTACATCTCGGCATGTAAATGTAAGTGTCATCTATTTACATTTTTATTCTTTTATTCTTCATGTATGGTTAACGTCATATATTAACACAAGGAGGAATTGTTGTTATGTGTATTTATATGCATTGATTAACTTATATATATGTATTATTCATTTCTTGTGGTACTTTAGCTGAGTTGATCATGTGGTTGTAAAAGAGTTATAACAATAGTGGGGATTCGTGTAATTAAATGAACACATTTTTTAGATGGCTTTGTTATGATGTAATTTTTGTGAAATGAGTTGTGTTGTTTCATAGATTTCTTAGTTATCACTTTAATTAAGTTGTATTTTTTGGTTAAGTTTAGTTTGTCGTATGAATGTCTGTATGATTCATTTTTCACAAATTAGTTTTGACGAATGTTAGATAAGATGGCGCGTTTGTTGGTGTAGGATCGAATATAAACCATCAACAATAATATACACAATTCAAAATGATGATGTCGTCGTTTTGAATGCACCAATACTTGAGTATGTATATGAAATATTTAGGGATGCATAATTTTCTGGTGGGTTTGTGGCATTAAATAGATCACGTAATTTTCCTAAAAATGTTACCTATATGGTAGTGTACTTAAATTTATTATACATATAGGTACCTAAACTGTTTGGTGTATTTTTTTTTTGTTTTTAATTATTTTTAAAAGTGTGAGTGGCTTTTAAAAAGTATGGGATTAGTTAAATTTAAAAATAAATTATGTTATATTAACTGAAAAATTTCTAAATTTTTTTACAAGACTTTTATAAAAATTTTCGTAACTTTTTAAAATCTTAGTTTGTTTTTTAAAAAAATTAGTTTTTTTGAAAAAGTATTTTTTTAGTTATCGAATAAAAAATTGTTTTTTTTTTAAAAGGTCAAGTAAAGAGTATAAAAATCAACAAAATAATTAAAACCATGTTTGCTCTTTTTCTTCGATTTTTTTTAAAATATAAAAAAATTAATTTTTTTTAAACGGTTTTATACATTTTTACGTTTTCTTACAAAAAAAAATTAATTTTTTTTCAAAAGTTAAAAAAGAAAATTTTAAAATTTTAAATTTTTTAAAAAATAAAGAAGTAAATAGTTTACGATATATAAAAATTTCTCGAATAATAACGTATGAAGATGGTGATGTTGAAAAACTCAGCTACTTTGTACAAATAAAGCCATAAAGAGAATTCAACTCACACCACCTTTAGCAAAAAACATTAACTAAATTTGTTTTTATTTAATCCCATTAATGAAAACTACAGCTACCTTTCACGAATAAAACACAAAAAATTAAATAATAGATTTTTTTGTTTTTTTAATCCCCGTAATGAATAACACAGCTACTATTCACGAAGAATAATACTAAAAACAATATATTTTTTAATTTTTAATAAAGTAAGAACAAAAAATTAAAATTTAAAAGGGCGAAAATTATTTTCTAAAATATTTTAATTTTTTTGATCTAATAATATTGTATAAAAAATTTTTTTTAATCAACAAAGATTAAACTAAAATATTTTTTGAACATAATTTTTTTTTAAATAAAATAATAGCAAAGTTCACCATTCACATCCAGCTTGTGGCAGCAAACTAGACAACTACTAATCTCCTTTCAAGACCAACATTAGTTATATCGATAAAAATACTTTTGCATCTTTCAGTTAGTCACGCCGGTGTGTGCATGTATGCTGTTAAAAACGTATTTGAAAACAGTTGAGTATACCATATTGACGATCGAAATTGTTAAAGTTTACTGTACCATAATGGATATAAAATTAGTAAACGTACCATATGGGTACATTTAATAAGTATATGTGATCTATTTATAAGTCAAAAACAATTTTCTTTAATTGAAGTAGACTAGTGTTTGTACATAACTCTTACAAAAAGTTTGAATGACTTTTTTTTAAGACAGTTATCAGCAAAATACAGCTTATATACTAAAAATATGGAGATTACTCTTCGATTTGCCAGAACTCGTCTACAAAGAGAAGTTATGTTAATTCAAATAATGTCTAAAAACGTTATTTATATTTTTCGACCTCTCAATGTTTTGATATTTTCGATAATGTAAATAATGTTTTCAGTTAAATTATAAGTTTCACATATTATTAATCGTATTTAAATTCCCATTTCTAAGATTAGTTAATCACTTCAGGTATGATACAAAAAAAATCATTAAGATGATTAGTGATCAAGAACATATTTATATCTTATACATTACATTTTTACAATAAGAATTTCACCTAATTAATTATTACAAAATATGTTATTTAAAAGATTAAAATTTCTATTTAAACTTAAAATGTGATATTGTCAAATTTTCCTCCAAATGAAAGGTTCACTTACCAGTTACATCCTTCCAACAAAAAGACAAAACAACGGGAGACTGTCTACTGCGCCACCCTCTATATATATGGGACCGTCGGGGCGGGGATACCGGCCGCCAGTGACCGGTACGATTTTCCTTGTCTATAATATTGCTCCATTCCTTGCTGAAAATCAATACCTTTTTTGCTTCGTAGTTTTCTCACACTTCTTTCTCTCTCTAAAAACCTTCTTTCTCTCACTAAAATATCTTGATCATTAACATCTCTTGACTTGTTTTCAATTGATCTAATTCTTCTTCTTATCTCTTACCCTCATTCATAATGCAAGAGAGAATCACTCGTATTCGCAAGAAATGATAGAGTGTTGATTAGTGATTTCTCTCCTACTTTTTTCTAAATATCAAATATCTATTTTGTAATTATCTTGTGTGTTTGTGTGAATTGGATAGTTGTGTTGTAAATTCGCTAGTGTTTGATATAGACGATCTTGTAGATTGGTTCTAGCGCTAAAGGATTAGGAAACTCCGACTTTTAGCTTTAATATCGGAAAATAACTGGTAAGCGACGTTGTAAACGGTTTTCTCGCCTGAAAGAGGAGCTTGTTGACATAGTTGAAATGCCTCGGAGTTATGATACTCGGGGGCGGGAGGAAGGCGAAGAAGATGAGCTTCGTAGACGAACCACTATATAAATACTTGCGTTGTCTTGGTTTGATATGTCCTTCTCTCATCTCATTATATTGGTTGTGATTGTTATTTACTATTTGTTTAGCATATTTAGTTGGTTGATTCATATTGTTGGTTGGTTAAACATACTACATCAGAATCTAAGTATTTTGAAAGCAAAGTTTTAAAACAAAAACGAAACCTGGTAATAACTATTTAACCCCTTCTAGTTTCCACAATTGGTATCAGAGCCAAGGTCACTCAAGATTTTTAAAATATATTGTATTTTAAAGCTTGGATTGAACTATGGATTCCGACAAATATCTAGAAGGGCAATCTATGCAAAGACCATTACTCTTTGAAAGTGATAAGTTTATTTATTGGAAAAATAGAAAGTGATAGTTTTATTTATTAGAAAAATAGATTCGAGACATATGTTAAATCAAAAGATCTAGATCTTTGGCATGTTATTACCAACAGTGATTTTCAACCCATTCAACAAAATCCGGTAACTATATTAAATGAGGTTATCCATTTTGAAAAACAAAGTGATGATCTTAAAAAGAAACTTGCGAAAAATAATGAATCTAAATGGTCATTTATAATGTTTTACCTAGAAAAGAATATGAAAGAATTTTCATGCGTAATACGGCAAAAGAAATCTGGAAAACATTGTTAATCACCGACCAAGGTAATAGACAAGTCAAAGATAATAAGATCGACCTTTTGGTTTAACAATATGAACAATTCGTCATTTCTGAAGACGAATCTATAGATAGTGCTTTTGCTAGATTTAATACCATTATACTAGTCTAAAAGCTCTCGATGAAGGTTATTCTAGCAAGAACTACGTTAGAAAATTTCTCAGGGCTCTACATCATAAATGGAGAGCAAAAGTCACAGCAATTGAAGAGTCAAAAGACTTAACATCATTATCTCTTGATGAACTTATCGGGAACCTCAAAGTTCACGAAATGATCATCAAGAAAGATTTTGAAATAGTCAAAGCAAAAGTTGAAAGAAAATCTCTTGCTTTAAAGGCTAAGAAAGAATCTAGTGATGAAGAGTGTTCGACTTTAAAGGCTAAGAGACTTCAAGAAGTTTTTCAAAAGAAGAGGTAGATTCGTGAGACAACCTCGATACGATAAAAGACGTTTCAAAGAAGCCGAGATGACAAAAACAGTAAAAGTGATAGAAAATGCTTTAGATACGGCGACCCGAATCATCTTATTAGAGAATGTATAAAACCACCGAAAGACAAGAACCAAAGAGCATTTGTCGAAGGTTCTTGGAGTGATAGCGGTGAAGAAGATGATGAGAAAGTCAATAAAGAAACGTGTCTAGTAGCTCAAGCATCAAGTGAGGTATGTTCCGAATCCTCTTACTTTAGTGATGAAAACTGTATGATAAATTATGTAAGATGAGTTTAAAGATAATCAATAAAAACAAAAGATTAAAAGCCACTATAAATAGCTTAGAAAAAGAACTTAGTATTCTAAAAGAAAAAGTGTCTACACTTAAGAAAAACAAGGGAGTTAATC
>BQNB010063162.1:2790-35791 GCA_026074375.1 Tanacetum coccineum
TTTTTGAGGGTGAGAGAAGCACCGAAACAATTAAGGTTTAGGGATTTGATTTGTGAATCAATGAATGAATAATGAGGTGAGAGGTATGTGTTTATATAGGCACATAACCCTACCCCAATTCTTGTAGAACAAGGAAACAATGTTTTCTTTCCCCTTGCTCTCTAGAACCTTTGAGGGTTCAGCCAAACTAAGGCACCCTCGGGTTCGGGTTTTGTTCATTTTTAGTCCCTCGGCTTTATCATTTAAATATTCGTGACACTAGTTAAACAATTAACGGTAAATAACGACTATTTAAATATTTATCATGAAGTAAAACATACTCTAAGTGTTTAACGCGTGTGCCCCCAATAGGCTCACGTATTTCTAATGTATAACTTGCGGAACCGACTACCATATTCCAATAGCTCCCACTTAGGAGTCGGAGTAGCAGGCTTGCAGATATACTGATAATTGGCAACGCCTAGCAAACACACACAATTACCTTTAGATTAAAAATACTTGAGATAAAGTTTCAGGAAACATCTCAGCTTATAATGGTTAGTTTATTTCTTGCTTTTATCATCATTCCTTTGTTACAGATACCGTTAAACCATGGATATGGATCCTAACTCATTCCATATAGTTCAACATTATGTTTCTCGTTATAGAAATAATTCCGATTTACTAAATGTAACCAAGAATCACCTTGTATTACCCTTTGGGCACGGCCATGCAATTATCTGGTTAATTCTGGAGAGGGCCCATGGTATCTTACTGCACATATCAAGTAGAGGAACAAATTATTTGTTGACTACAAGTATTGTGGATGCTGCTCCACATCACTTCTAAGAATAGCCTTTATGACTACCTTATTCAGGATAACGTTTGACTTAGACTCAAAAAGTGATATCCACACATACAGAACTTGCTTGCATCTCACGTCTAAGGATGATTTTTTAAACCATTTTCGAAATTTACTCATGACATGGATCCAAAAGTAAATATTCGAAGGTGGGGAATCCAATATGCATCCCTTGTGAATACACATGAGTTTGCCGGGAACAATCCATATATTCAAAGAATATAACCAACACTCTCATTTGCCTTATGTAACAATATTCCCATATTGTTAACCGACAATAGATATATTTAGAATGATAAATCATTCAAGGATTAAACATGCAAATATAGAATAACAGTTATTATATGAATGAAAAATAAACATCAAGTATCTTTTATTCATCAGAAAGTAAAATTTGTCTTACAATTTCAAATTATCCAAATACTAATAAACACAGATTTACATGAGACTACTAGCTGGTATCATTCCTATTTTCTCAGTCAATTCAGAATGTTTAGGAAATGCTAAAGCCTTTGTGAAAGGGTTAGCTAAGTTGTCATCCGTGTCAACTTTTTCTATCTTTACATCACCCATTTCTATGGTTTCTCAAAGATAGTGAATGTTTGCGCGAAAATGTCTTGCACCTTTAGTGACTCCATGATCTTTCGTTATTGCTATGGCTCCAGTATTATCACAATACATATTTATTGGTTCTTCAATTGTGGGAACAACACCAAGCCTATAAATGAATTTACAAATCCATACAGCCTTTTTCAATGCGTCAAAAGCAGCAATATATTCAACATCTGTAGATGAGGTTGCAAAGATACTTTTCTTTGTGCTTTTCCAGTCAACAGCACCTCCATTTAAAATGAATACATATCTAGTCTGAGACCTCACATCGTCAGTATCCGTCAGATATCAAGCATCAGTGTAGCAAGAAACCCTGAGCTCTTGTTTCGTATCACCTCCGTAAACAAGAAACATATCTTTAGTATTGCGAAGATACTTCAGAATGTTTTAAACAGCAGTCCAGTAAGCATCAGTTGGATTCTGTTGAAATCGACTTGTTATGTTCTGAGCGAACACAACATCAGGACGAGTACATCTCACAACATACATAATTGATCCAACAGCCGAAGCGTATGGGATATTTTGCATGCGCTGTATTTCAGCAGGTGTTGACGCACCTTGAGATTTACTAAATTTCAGCTTTTCTTGCATTGGGATCGTTCCACGTTTGGAATTTTCCATGTAAAATCTCTTTATGATTTTCTCAATGTAAGCACTTTGACATAAACCAATTAATCGCTTTGATCTATCTCGGTAGATCTTAATTCCAAGAATGTATGCAGCTTCTCCTAAATCTTTCATAGCAAAACATCTTCCAAGATAGGATTTTACATCTTGTAACATTGGAATATTGTTTCCCATGATCAATATGTCATCGACATATAAGATTAGGAAAGTGACATAACTCCCACTAGCTTTTACATATACACATGGCTCATCACGATTTTGACTGAATCCAAATTTCTTAATTTCATCATCAAATCATTTATTCCATTGCCTAGATGCTTGCTTAAGTCTATAAATGGAACGCTTGAGCTTGCATACTCGATTTGGAAATTTCTGGTTAATAAAACCCTCAGGTTGCTCCATGTATACCTCTTCATTGAGATATCCATTGAGGAAGGCAGTTTTGACATTCATTTGCCAAATCTCATAGTCATAAAACGCAGCTATGGCTATAAGAATCCTAATAGCTCTAATGTCTGCAACAGGAGAAAAGGTCTCTTCATAATCAATCCCTAGGGTTTGAGTGAAGCCCTTTGCTACCAGACGAGCTTTATAGGTGTGTACAGCTCCATCCATGTCGGTCTTCTTTTTGAAGAGCCACTTATGACCAACGGTTTTTCCGTCAGGAGGAAGATCAACTAACTCCCAGACTTTGTTGTCTTTCATGGATTGCATCTTCACATTCTTAGCATTAAGCAATTTATCAGATTCAGGATCCAACAATGCCGCTTTATAGTTAGCGGGTTTACCGAGATCTCCTAACACATGTTCCTCAGCATCGACGTGTAAACACAATTGATCTGTAGGACAGCGTATCCTTGTAGACCTACGAATAGGATTGATATCACTTTGAGGTTTATCAATTTCTTGATCATCCTCTTCATGATTTAAGCTAGTGTCTAAAGAAGGATGTGTTTCTTTTTTGAATCATTTCAGATCTTCTAGACTCCACTTGCTTCATTTCTATAACCATCTTTCTCAAAGAAACTCCAACATTAAGGGCAACAAAGACTTTTCTTGGGTGGGTTGTAGAATGAATTATCCCATGGTTTCCTTTGGGCTATCCTACAAAAATCACTTAAAAGCTCTGGGTTCTTTCTAGTTTTTTTCATGGTTTGGTAAGTGTATCACTGATACGTGGTCCGAACACACTAGAAATAATATTAATATATAAGTATATAGGATTATATACAATAATAATAGTATAGTAAGTATTTTCGTCGGATTTAAGACAACAAAACTTTTAACCGAAGTTTGTCTCAAAAACTCCCGGGTCGTTTTCCCTCGACGAGTCGTGAATTAAATTTGGATATGTCCGTGATCACGCATTTTGAATGAGTTTTAAAGATTTTTAATTTGGGTTTCTCTAAAATCCTACTAAATATAAAATGTCAAGTAGATAAATGCTTACGAAAACAATGTAAACACGCAAATGAAATTGAACAACGTAAGCATTAAAAACGTAAACAAGGAATTAATAAAGCGACAATATTAAAACATTAAGAATTAAACTAAAAATGAATTTTTTAAAACTTTTTCAAAATCCTAATTCTAGAAAATGCTAAGAGAAATCCTAAAACTGAAAGTGATTAAAGCATAAAAAAACGAAAAAGGAAACTAGAAGAAGAAGAAGAAGAAGAGAAAGAAAACAATGAACTGGATGTCGAAATCCCGTTTTTAAAAAAGTAAAATTACAAAATTTTAACCATACGACAGTAAATTTCAAACCTAAGCCTAAAATATATAAAGAAAATTTAGACAAAATCAATTATATTTTTTTGATTATTTTTCTATTTTTTATGATTTTTTAAAGTTTTTAATAAAAATAAATAATTAAAAATACTAAACGTTGAGTTAAAAATCTAAGAAAATTTCTAAAAGTAGCTTATGATAAGCAGAATGCAGGAAAAATATAAAATCCTAAAGAGCTAAACTAAATAAGCCAGGAAAAATCTAATAAGCACTCGAAGTGCTTTTTATAACTAAATCTCAAAAATGTGACAAAAGAATTAAAAGTGCACCTTAGGACGCAAAAGTCCCAAGGGCACGTTGGTTAGTGGTGTGTGTGTTGAGGTGTTTATAAAGGTTGAGGAGGGTTGAGGCCAGGGGTTCGAGCCTTGCTCACCCCTGGCTTCCCCACTTCCCTTTTTTTATTTTTGCTAAAAACTTAAAGCAAAAATTTATAAAGCAGCTTATTATAAGCTACTTTTGTGAAAACAAATTTTTTGTAGTCACTAAATTAGCTGAATATGAGCTTATTTATTAAAACAAAAATAACTCCTTTAAACTGTTTTTAAAACTTTATTAAAACACAAAGAACAAAATAAGCTTGGAATAAGCTAAAACTTAATATAAAATAAAGCATGATGACTTACCTAACATTTCCTCTACAATAAGTGCTTGGATATAAACTTAAGCTAAATGACAAGCCTAAGTGAAAAGTGGAATTAAGCATTTTTACAAAACCAGTTATCAAAACAGCTGAAACAGGCATCTTTGAGTTATTTTATAAGCAATTCAAAGGTTACTTTGATAATCTGCTTATACTACCTTTAAGCCTGGCCTATGAGCTACTCTAAACAATAAACAAAAGACATTTTGAAATTCAAATAAGCAGTGAAAAGGTTAAATGAAAAGACTACTTATGCTTATTTTCTATGTTTTTGGATTTTTAATGAAAAGACAAGATAAGCTAAATCCTAACCTTAATAAGCTATTAACCACTAAAAACTAACCTAACTAATAAGTATAAGCAAGAATTAAGCTAAAATCTACAAACAATAAGCTAAAAATCTAAAATAGCTTCTTAGTACAAACTGTTAACCAAACAGTCTCTTAGGTAACTTTAAGCTTATTTTTCAATAAGCTAAAGGATCCTTATGGACTTTTGACTTATTCTACTTAAAACCTTGACCTAAAATCTACTTAAAACAGCTTTTAAAAACTATTTTGAAAATCAAATGATCCAAGAAAGTACTAATTGAAAAATGCCTTATATATCAGTAGAGCTGAATAAACTTTTTGGTTTTAAAAGACAAAATGCTAAAAGAAGGCTTAAAAACAGATGACAAAATAAGCAAGTTATTCTAAACTAAGCTCAAACAGATGAAATATGTCCTACAAACTACTAGTATGCTAAATATTGAATGCTAATTCCAATTTTACCTATAAAATTTTAATTTGAAAATGCTATAAGTAATAGTTTATTATATAATGCTTTTGAAACATTTTTTTTAAACCAGAACGTCTATTACTAAACAAATGCAGGTCTATTACTCTTGATTCCTACAATTCTTAAACACCAAAACAAGAACAATTGAGTCACAATTTTAGCTAAAACAGAATTGAGCTTAAAATGCATATAGAACTGGATAATTGCAAACAGATTTAAAAAGCTACACACAAACTTGATCAAAACTAATTTTAGCCTATAAAACTTCACAAATCCTAAAAATTATAAACCTAAAAGAGATTCTAATCCAATGTTAAAGAGATAAATGGCCAAGGGCAATACTAACTTAAGTTAGTACTGCCTGAACCAAACACCCCTTTAAGATGTAAATTACCATTTTAAGCTTATAAATTTGAGATTTAAAGCACAACACCTTAATACCAGATAGTATATAGCTAAAAACAGACCTAATAAGCAAATTTCAATAACTAAATAAGCTGGAATAATAAGCTACAAGCTAATGTTAATTTTTATGGTTTTTAAGTGTTTTTATGACTATACTTACAAACTAAAGATTTATACTAAAAATTAAACTAGATAAGCATCAAATAACAAATATAAGCAGAATTAAGCAAATCTAAACTAAAATAAGCTAGTAATAAGCAGATTGAGCTAAAATTAAGTAAAAATAAGCAAATCAGTAGATTGAGCTTTGAAATGAAAAGAGAATTAGAACCTTTGATCCCAACTAAACAGGGATAGTTGAGTACCTATTAAGCTCTAAAAACCAACCCAGCTTATATATAAGCAAATCTAAATACCCATAAGCTCATCCAAGGCCATCTTCTCATCCAATGCTTATCTTCTTTTTCCTAGCATAACCAATCAATTTCGCTCAAATAAGCTTTGTAGATGCTTATTTGAGCTTAGAGAGAATAAGTGAACAAAAAACAGCTTAGTCAGAACTAATTGAGCTTATTTAAGGCTTGTATCATTATTACAAAATTCTCATAAAAAAGTTAATCACGTTTTAAAAGTAATTGCAATTTTATTAATAAAGGAAAGTTACATGGCTTTTAACTGAAAATTACATTAAGTAAAAAAACAAATAATTTAAGCTGAAATTTAAGCTACTCTAAGCTACCTACTCCTACTCCTCAGCTAGTTCATCTCATACTGTGAGTGAAGCCTTCTCTTTATAGCCTGGTGATGAAGCTTCTAGATCTTCATACGCTCCTCCATCCATTTAATCATAGCCCTCCATTAATAACTAACTCTTGATCAAGCCCTTGAATCATTCCGCGTCAAATCAACCAATAGAAATGCCCCGGATCGCCAACATATCAAGTAACTGTCATACGTGGTAGGGTTTCCTTCTAGAAGCGTTTAATTTCACTTAAACGAGGGTAATTAGGACAGGGTAATATTTGGGGATAAAGATGAACAGTAAAAAGGGTTTCCCGCCCCTTTTCCTTCTTATAACGTTTATTTGACCCGATGAAATGAGGGCGTTGACTTGGGCCATGGGTTTAATATAAAAGAGTTGGGCCGTGGGTTTATGATATAAAGGGTTTAGGGTTAAGACTTAACGACCGTTAACCTTTTGTATTAAAAAGACTAATGGTGTTATGTATTTAAGGGCCATTTGTGAAATAAGGTTAATCTTTGAGGGCTGTTTTGGCAATATAAAGGTTTTAGTCTTCAAGGTTGACTTTAGTTGACTTATTGTTGACCAAGGTTGACTTGATAATTCCTGGCTCTTGTGCACTCTTTCCTTCCCGTGTTCGGCTTTGTCCATTTTTTGCTTTGATTTTGTCCATTTCTTTAATATCCGTACCTGCACATACACAAACACAAAACAAGCATATATTTGCCATTTTTATTATGTTTTTAGGCTTTTAGGTTCGTTTTACAAGGTAAAAGGTATGTGTAAAATAGCACATACCAAATTCCCCCATACTAAGGTATTGCCGTGTCCTCACGCAATGTAATAATTACACGTTTTAAACTAAAAATTCCAATCCCCACAAACTAATCACCTTAAAAAGTAGAAAAGTGCTCATCTAAAGGGATTAAGAAATCAATAGTTATGAAACGCCCCGTTTTTTTTCCTTTTCAACATTTTTCCATTTTTTTTCTTTTTCATTACTCTCAACACTTCTTATCATTGTGCTTTCATTATTCTCGATAATACTTAGGATCATGGAACAAGCAAAATAAATTCATCGTCCCCAACTTTCACTTTTCCATACTAAGCTTAAAAACAAGATCTTTGCTCATTACAGAGTCATGATACTCACATACTCATAAATACTAATTGCATTGTTATTACTTTCCTCTGCAAATCCTAATTTTGTATCTAAAAATTTTACTTAAGTCATATACCCAAAGGCTCTTTAAGACTTGTTTCGATATTTATTAATCCAAAAGTAAAGCGGGACGGTTGAAAATAAAGTTTAGCTTCCACCCTTATCCTTGAAAAACCGATGAAGTGAACGAAATTTTGGCTTTTGTTTCTTTTGCCTTAATTCATGTCATATACCCTTTGGCTCTTTAAGAACATAAATCAAGTTATATTTATTTACACCCATATTCCATTTAGGCTCTTTATGGTGCAAATAAATTAAGCAAAACAATTGAAATATAATCATAAAAATAAAAAAAAAATAAAAATAATAAAACAAGATAAAAAAAAATTATCAATTATTAACAAAAATAATTAAGATAAATTAGATATCAATAAAAATTAAAAATATTAAATAATATAAATAACAATATAAATTAATAAAAAATATAAAATAATTAAAACATAAAAAAATTAAAAATAAATTCAAATAAATAATAATATAAATAAATAAAAAAAAAAAAATAAAAAATAAAAAAAAATAAAAAAGATATTTAATAGATAATAAAATTAAAATAAATAAAAAAAAATAAAATAAAAATAATATAATATCATAAATCTAATTATAATATAATTACTATTAAACAAATTTTACAAGAACAAGTATAACATATAAAATAAAAAAAATAAAAGATAAAAAGTACAACCAATAAAAAAGACTAAAAAATCCACATTGATTTTACCTATCTCTCCCTCTACACTTAATTTTATTAAGGTATCATATCCCTAAGGCCTCTTTAAGGTACAATTATTTTATTGGTTGTATTACTTTGCCATATACCCTAAGGATTCTTTAATTTAAGGGCAATAAGTAATAAATTGATAAACTCTATCTCATACATTTACACTAAGGCTCTTTAAGGTTATAAGTAAAGCTCTAAACAGTAATGCATTATAATAAAGCAAACTTTGAAATCATCAACTTCCAAATCAAAAGGAAGTTACTAAAAAATTAAATGGAATCGAACAAACCTTATTTATAAACAGTTATGCATATAAGTGATACAAGCTAATGGCAGAAAGAGTAATAAGCCACACATATTAATATTATGAGCTTTAAGAAATCCAAACTTCTCTCGGCTGATATCATGACTGATAATTAAAACGATCATTTCTCTTCTTCGCAATTTAAAATCTTATAAAAAAGAGATTCGCGAATTCTTAGCCTAGCGAATTTAAGATCGGCTACTTTAACAAAGTCACATAGGACTGGCAAAAAATCTCAACTCTAATAAATCGATGTTCGGCATAATGGATAAGGCCTACATAAGACTAGCAACAAACTCGATTTAAATATGTTAAGGAAAAAGCTAAGGTATAAAACCGGTCGGATCAAAATTCATTTCTCGTTCTCACCTTTATTTTTGTTACAACACTTATTTCATCACTTTATTCCAACATTTATCACTTTTTTTCACTTTATCATGCACAAAAAATTTTAAATTTTGCTATTTTTCACATAAATCACATATTTTTGGTGGAAAAACAGGTTACGTGAGAACAACGGCTGCAGGTATAATCAAATCGCTAGATTCTCCCCATACTAAAACTACACATTGTCCTCAATGTGAAATTAATACCCCCATACTAATTTCAATGCATAATTTTGATATAAAAGAGTCTCTACGCAAATCTAAAGCCGTTTATTAAGTATGCTAAAGATAAACATTAGTCGATAAGATTAGGAT
The DNA here is from genome assembly GCA_026074375.1 of Tanacetum coccineum. Taxonomy (NCBI): domain Eukaryota; kingdom Viridiplantae; phylum Streptophyta; class Magnoliopsida; order Asterales; family Asteraceae; genus Tanacetum; species Tanacetum coccineum. The sequence continues at coordinate 12,174 of BQNB010063162.1, forward strand.
ATCGGATCCCCTAAATGAAGCTGAGGATATGAAGCTCGAATATATGAATGGACAACACCATGAACACGAGAGTCTTCAATATCCGGGTAATCCTAGACAAATAACACAAACCAACAAAACACAAAACACGAGAAAAGAAGAGGCGAGCCTCCTTACATTAATTATTAGAAAATAGATAAGAAGATAGAAACGCTTGTTTTTGTTAACCGAGTCACGAGCTTGACTCGACCCCGAATTAGGTGGTCCATAGGGGAGCAAATGGAAAAGAAAATCTCAATCGGGCTTTCATTAATGTTTGGATAAACATTAAAGCACATGAAAGTTCCATCACCGATGAGATTACGCCACCGGATATCTAAGTGGATGATGCCGGAGGGTCAAAAAAATGGTGTCTTCACTCCTGGTGGAGAGAAGTAAAGGAGAATCTACAGGGTAGGTGAGATACGGGAGAAAAGTCCGAATGACAAATGTGAAGGAATCGTTATCTTCAACATTTTGTGAAACATTAATCTCACCTCTCCCTGGGTCAAAACATTCATCTTCATTAAGCTCATCAAAATTATTTATCACGGGTGCATCGGGCTTAATGTTAAAGGTAAAATGCTCATACTCGAGAATAGGATCATCGTTAAGTAAGTCATCAAGAAAAATGATATTCTCTTCCGAGCCTAAATCATTCTCAATACCTGGAGATATCGAGTCTTCCAGAACAAGAAATGTATCAACCTCCTCTATAAGAAATTCTCTATCCACAACTGAAATAGGAGAAAATGAGGGATATTCGAGCACAAAAGGAGTAAGATTCAATGCTTCGATCTTATCAATAAGAAGATTGACATTTAATAATTTCTCACGAAGAATTTCATCCTCGATTTGAAGAATATCAATATCAATCTCTCCTTCTTCTTCATCAAAATCTTCTTCATCAAAATCGTCTTCATTAATTCCCGGTAAAATTGGATCAATAAAATCGAGTTCACCGGCGAACTCCTCGGTAAGAAAATCAATATTAAGAGATGCGATCAAAATATCTCGACTAAGCAAAGAGTTAATAAGTCCACATTCAGCATCAAAATGATCACAAGACGGCACATCACAAATATCTTCGGAAATACCCTTAAACTCACTTGGGATTGGGACAAGGTTCTCAACACTAGACTTTTCCGTTTCTTCTATGGAAAAGTGTTTAATATGCTCGTCCCACCATACTTAAGTAAGTTATCGGGCTCCTTAATCGGTAAGTCTGGTGTGATTTCTTTATGCTTTCTATATATAATAGTATACTCATCATCATTATTATAGAAGGTAGGACGATTCCAACTTGGATTATTAATAAATTCAGATAGTTCCTTATTAATATTTCGCACATCTTCAAGGAGTTTACTCATCAATTCTTGAATATCTTCTTGTTGATATTGCTTGTCCGTAAAAGCATGCTTAATTTCGGAAAATCTCTCCCAAGCTATCAATAAAACCTTTGGTATTTCTCCAAAAAGGTATACGACTAAACTTTCTTAGGAAGGTTTGAATATCTTTCATTAAGTTTTCTCTATCTTGCAACACTTTCACATCGTCAATCATAGAAAAATTCCTATATAGAGTAAAACTTTTAGCTGCCTGCTCCTCCTGCTCTTTCTGAACCGCCTGCTCTTCTTGATTCAGCAGGATTCCATCATAATTTTTTAAATCGTTAAGAAGTTTAAGCATCAATTCTTGCATAACTTCAGGTTGATTCTGCTCTTCATCCACAACTTGCTTAATTTTAAGAAATCTCTCCTCAGCTAGCAATAAAGCCATGCACTTTTCTTTAGGAGGATAATGTCATACCCTTTAAAAAGGCTTGAATCGTTTCCATTAAGTTTGTCCTCTAGCTTGTCAACATATTCCCGTATACTTCTTGAGAGAAGAAAATTGTCGGGAAACTTAGTGGGTAGAATTGGTCAAAACCGGATAAATCGGATTATAACGAAAAATTGAGGATACATAATTGTGTTCATCAATTGACACTGAAATTTCATGAACCCTGCAATTATCAAAAGGAAAAATTGTTGTGGCACGTTTTTCCACTCGTTCGATCGATACGTTTTTCCACTCGTTCGATCGCGCTTTTCCACTCGTTCGATCGATACGTTTTCCACTCGTTCGATCGATACGTTTTCCACTCGTTCGATCGATACGTTTTCCACTCGTTCGATCGTGACGTTTTTCGCTCGTTCGATCGTTCTTCACGAAAATTTCCGCTGATTTTTTTTCACTCGTTCGTTGCCAACGTTTTGCAACACCCAGAATGAGCCACGAAATAAAAATGCTTACCGAATGCCACAAAGAACCCAACGAAGCTGCCGAATCCGTATGAGCTTATCACAACAAAAAAAACCACGAAATCCACCCGAGGCGATTGATACCAATTGTAGACCCGTTTAATATCACTTTCACTTCATATTGAAACACAAGAAATTAAGATGAGAAAATATGGAAGAAGTTTAGAGAGAGGTTAGAGAGAGAAAGGTAGAGAGAAGAAAAAGATGGAAGATTACTTTGCCAAATTACAAATGAGAATTAACAAGAACCAACAAGCATCAACACCCTCTCCATACTTGGAGAGGGGTATTTATACATAATACCAAGAGGCTTTCATGCCTTGGTATTTCTACGGGCCGGGCTCAGGATTACTTGGGCTTTCGCCCGATACACGTGACCGGTTAGATTACATTTAAGAGCCCGTTTACCCGTGTAGCCTATTACAACGTATAATTAATTAAGTGACCGAGACCTAATATAATGAACGAACTTCCATTGTTCGACTCAATATATTTTGAGGCTAACAAAAGGTAAATATAGGTTTGTATGAGAAGGCTTAGGGTTGATTACTCTAACTAATCTTTATCGATACCAATATTCTAGGAGGGCGAAAAAGACTACACATACACACCCGTAACGACGGGATAGACACATGTGATTGCTCACTCCCACCTCGAATAAGCTAAAGAATAGGAATAGTAGAGTAATATAGGGTATGGATCTTCTAACTTTCACCAATAGTAATAAACCAACAAGGCAGCTGAGACATGCATACATGGCCGTAACAACGGAATAGACATGCACGCTCGATCACATCCTCATTCGCGTAAAACCCATGGTTAACAATTAGGAAAGGGATTTAAATTGTTGTTAAATAAAAGTTACGAAACAAATAGATTAAGTCTAAAATACAAGTTGCTAGACACTTTTTCCTGACCGTTATCATGATAAAGACATAACTATTTACAACGTCTTGATCATAGATAAAAAAATCTCGTTAGGACACATTCCATTTCAAACACTGTTGAACATCAGCCAAGTCTACAAGCGGTTAACAAGAGTCCTACGCAATAACATTGTGATAATTTGCCAGAACATCCGAGTGATACTAATGTATTCACAATGAAGATGGAAATCCTGCTTGAGCCAGCATCAAACAAGCTCTTGGTAGGTGACTTGCGAGATTCTATATGAATCAAACTTGTGACAACTGGATATCGATTTGGTCCAGTAAATGAAATTAACAGTTAGCTGAATTAATGATAAAAGCATAAAACTCCGATGTGTTACAAAAACGCTTTACAAGTAATATGTCGAGTGATTTCAATCAAATTCTGATTATCACTACGTAAACCTGCAGGTATAATAACAGGATGGTGACGGTATCCCAATCAACCAAAGTCGATTCATTACCACATATTCATGCTCGTTCTACAAAGACAACCTATCATGAAAGCTCAAGATTTAAAGACAAATACTTCCGCAAACTCTGATTTGAAGCTTTCAAGATGAGGCACAGTATGAGAATGTTGGTCAAACACTCAAGATCGCAAGATGGCATAGACGATAAAGACAATGACGAAGGCACAAAGTCAAGATCGCAGAGGGGCATGAAGGAACAAGCCTACAAAAATAACAAAGAGAAAGACCAAGACCACAGGAGCTTAACGACAAAAGCAATCTCATGATCTCATGAAGGAGTGTCATCAATGAACTCACTTCAGGGGAGATTGTTAGCCTCAAAATATTGAGTCGAACATGAAGTTCGTTCATTATGTATTTAAGTCTCGGTCAATCAATTAGTTAACGTTGTAATAGGAAAGTATCGGGGATCGGGCTCGATAGTTAATCTAATATTGTATATGTTTCAGGTTTAATCCCAAGCAAAACCCGAGCCCGGGTCCTAGTCATATATCCCGAACGTCACTTAATGTGTCGGGGTATATAAATAACTTTTCCACCAAGAAAAAAAATTGTTCATTTATAATATTTCATTGTCTCTTTCTTTTTCTCTCTAACTCTCTTTGGTTTCTCTTCTCAAAAATCTTTCCCACTCTCTCTTTTCTTGATCTAGATCCGTGTATGATATGAAGTGTATGTGTTAAAGGGATCCTACAAGACTTAACCAAGGTATTTTTATCTTCAATTAGGTACAAAACCTGTACTTATACCTAATTGAGTGTCTACTAAGTTTCACTTAAAGATTCTTATCTCATTATCATGTGTTCACACTTTTATTTCTCAAGAAAAGACGTAAAAACCATGTTACTGAATTTTAGTCACCTTTACACCATCGTATCTCTTAACCTATAAAAGATACAAGGATGGGGTTTTCACCCCTGGAAATATACGTAAGTCTAGTTTCCATAACTTTAAGCCAATAAATCAAACCATTTACCAATCCACGGGAAATAAGTTTTTACTAACCATAACTCAAAACAGAAAGTTGACTGAATTTCTATCGTTTACGGTTTCGGCCATAAATCATATTCTATAATAGCTATTAAGTTGAATCTAAAGAGAGGTGAAATATTATAATGCCTAGTGTTTAGACAAGTTTTAAAACCTCAACTCACTATACAAAAACCTAGAGTAAAACAAGTTTTCCAACAGCCGCTCCAGATTTGACCTTCTTCCGTAAAAAGGCCATATCTCCTTCATCCGGAATCGATACAAAAGCGTCTAATTCGTCACATGTACCTAAGACCTATATCTATCCAACCATGTCTTTTAATCATAGACCTTAAGCCAAAAATTTTGAGAAAACCCTACGTTTTCCTACTGACCTGGAAACAGTCCCTAAATCTACCTCTAATCTCAATCTAAACACCTCCAAATCATCAATTGATCCATCACAAGGCCAAAATACATCAATGTAACATACCTCAAACCCATTACACTTCACTTATACTAACTAACTAAGATCAATCATAGAATGTGCTTGCATGTTCATAAAAATTAAAATCAAGAACATGCACTAAATAAAATCAAAACAAGGCACAAGAGGGTTTAGGAAAAATACTTACCACACAAAATGGAGGAAGAGAATGATCAAACACAACACCTATATGGTGTTGTTGGCTGCCGAAAACACACAAGACCAAACCAAAAGAAACCCTAACTTTTCCCTATTTCATTCTTGCTCACAAACACTCCTAGTTCATCCCTTGTAGCCTTCAATTAATTAAAAACCCTAAAACCTCAAGATCTTCAAAAATCAAGACTTCTCAAAACACTTACATGGTGGTTTTTATAGATTATGGATGATTAGGGTTTAGTTTATATGTGTTTTGGAGTAAAAAGGGTGTGATTTAAGGGAGTTTTGATGGATGATGGTGGGTGGTTTGTGGTTTCTTGGGTCTGCTCGTCAAAACAGAAGAAGGGGGAGGGAGAGTGACCGATGGTTTTCTTGTTTTTCTATTTATGGTATGTGTGTGTTATGATTCGGCCTATATATGAAAAGAATAAGGGAGTGGGTTTGATACTTGAGCTTTTTAAAACATAAAGGTGTATTGGGTTGTATGGGTTGTCGACCAAGGAGGAAAAAGAGGGGGGATTAGGCTTGCTTATTTGTTAAATTTTTATACTTGATGATCTCGGGCCCAATAACCTATTCTAGTTCGATAACTTTTTCCTAAACCGTGATTTTTGTCTCGGGTGCAATTTAAAACTCAAGAAAGAAAAATATTATAAGAACGAAAATAATTAGGCACTCAAGGCCCGAATACGGAGTCGTTGATTTCTCGATTATAAAAACGGATAAATTTAAATTGTAGGATTCACGAGGGTTTTAAAATTGACGATTTTAATAAAAATCGATTAAGATAATAAAATGGATTATTTAAAATTTAGAGATTAATTATAAACTTAGATTAAGTAGTGACCTTAAATACGGGGTTTTACAAATGATTTGTTTGTCCATACCTTAAGTGATTACTAATCTTAAAAATAGAATTTTACGATTAATAATTTGTATATTTTTATCGTAAACGTTTTTACATTTTGTTATTATCAAAATAAAAAAACTATTAAGAGGTCGAAAAATATAAATAACGTTTTTAGACATTATTTGTTTTAACAATCTCCTCCATTTTGATGATGACAAAATATAAACTCATTTTGTATAAAATTAAAGGTTTCAAATTAGTAATAAGTTTTCATTCCATTTATCCCCCTTTTTGTCGAACTCAAAAAGGATGATCACCGAATTGTTGTAGAAAGAAAGAAGTCGATGATATCAAGACTCCCCCTTGATGTATTCCCCCCTCGTTTGAGGCACCAAGGATCGATCTTACGAAAACTGTTTGCTACAAACCATAGTTAAGAGGTACAATGCAAGACAAAATAATCACAACAAGTAGCACTTAGTAGCAATCCATGCTAGTTTAAATCATAAATTATATAATTGAAAGAGGTTGACCCCTTGGCTTCTCTCAGGTACAATCCTCTTCCGCCGATCCCCCTTTCTCCTAGGTCCACAGAGACAAAATGTAGTACTGGCACCAACAGTTCATCAACGAAGAAAGGACTCACCAAGCCGAGATCACTAACTAAGACTAATCTAATATGAATTATTATTAATACTAATATAATAGAAAAGAACTGTCTTTTCTGTAAACTTTCCCCGGTTCCGCTGCTACCGCGAGCTTTACGCAATCGATCGGATTATATAGATATCCCTTCAACACAACATAGGTCATCGAAAGGATCTCGAAGACCCACCAAAGCACGAAAGCCGTGATCTTTTAGAAAATGGATTCCTATTCGAAGAGTTGCAATAACAGCATGGAAAAGCTCACACTAACCCGTCAATTTAGGACTTAACAAAGAAACATTCATTCATACATTACTAAGACTTGATTCATTACTTAATAAGCTCATTCAAGAAGCATTGATTGCAATGAAAATAGAACTAAGACTTAACAAAGAAACATTCATGCATACATTACATCACAATCTAAACATACTACATAAGGTAGATAAAGTTAACATGACATAAGTCCTAGATGATCCTTGATTCATAGGAAATGACTTTGAGCAAAAAGGTTTAGGGTGACTAATTATAAGGTGATATGACCTAGTTTTCAAGGGTGAGGTGAAGAGAGTGAATTCATGGTGGAGGTGAGAATATACTCAATGTGAGTAAACATTAGGTTCATCTCATCCCTAAGAGAAAAGATAAGATTATGGTTGTGAAAGCAACAAAGACAAGTTGACCCATGATAGTCATGATAGTTGAAGTAAATGGGATGACCCATGAGAGGTGGTTAAGGTTATGGTTGTGGTGAAGGTGGTGATGAGATATCAAGAATGTGATTAAGAGGAGTGACTGGTGACAAAGAAAGAGTGATATCCAAAGAAGGATGACTTTAAAGTTGTTGAGGGTTTGAAGGTCTAAGAAGAACATCCGATATGTTTTCAAGCAAAGGGTTTAAAGATTGAGGAGAGGTTGGTTCATTTGATGATGGTGGTGAAATTTAAAGTTTTGATTGAAAAGAAGAAGATGTGTTCTCTTGGCTTGATGAAGTTTGATTGGTTGGTGGAGTTTTTGATGGTGCATTTAGAGGAGTTAGAGATGAAGAAGTTGTTGTAGGAGAAGGTGTGGTGGTGACATCTTCATCACTAGAAATGTTAACAAATAGTTGTCTAGGAGGGATTATGGTTAGTTTGATTTTCTTGGAAGGGTTAGAAGAAGCGGCTTGAGTGGAATCCATGGTAGAATGGTTTAAAGAAGATGAAGATGATAAGAAGAGCATGAAGGATGGCTTATTGAATTAGGAGGCATAGGATTGAAGTGGCAAAGCATGAGGGATTCGAAAAAAGGAAAAAAAAAAAAAAATATATTTCCAAAAGTGGTTTAGCAAAATGCAGGAAGTTTAGCTGGGCCTAGAGAAGAGAATAGTCAACTGCACAGAAAATCAGGTAGTCATAGTAAAATTTTCGTGACTCTGATGGCGGTCCCATAATTACATGGCGGTTCCATATATATTAGGGGGCCGCCCAGTATTTACGGAGGCCGTTTTCTGGAGGAGCAAAAAAAATTTTGTTTTTTAAATTTTGTAAAACATGTCCAGAAAGAGTTTCCTAAAGACACCCTTTTGCAGTCAATCCTATTTTACCAGGGATCATCTAATATCTAACAATCACATTCACAAGATTGACTATTCTAAATTCTATTAAGGAGACACATATAGGTATATGAACTAAGAGATAATCAAGCATGATATAAGTAACCATATTGTATCAAGGTGCATGCATGAATAATGACTAAGAGAAGTTATACACAGACTAGAGTAAACTAGATGACAGTCAAAGTAATAGTACATAAAAATAATAATAATAGTACGTATGTCTTAGCATATTAGTAAGATGTAGAAATATCTTTTGAGGTATGCGAATCATCACTAGTGACTTCTTCAAAGGATATGGAGATGATTGCTTGAAGATGATTAGGATGAACCCATGGTTTCATGGATGGCCAATACAGTATATACTTTGATTTTTGTAGATGAGAATTGATTTTGATGAGGTGATCATACAAACGATTTAGAATCATTCCATATGGCATTGGAGAGTTTGGCTATTTTTTAATGTTTTCACTTTTGGATCAAAAATAAGCAAATTCAAAGAGATGCTTGTAGAATGCAATACATCAGTGTGACATGAATTATCGGGAGACAAATTAGAGTTGTTTTGAATGCCAAAGGCATTCTCTTGAATGATTTCATTCCAAGATCTCATGTCATGACGAAGCTCTTCTTTGAAAATTTTGTTTGGAAAAATAGTTTGTCCAGTTGTTGTAATAGATTGAACAATTTCATTTGGTGTTGGAATGTGTGTTTGGTAAGGGGTGTTAGATTCTTGATTAATTCTCAAAGAATCAATGGATGAATCTTCGGAGTAAGAACAATCCTCCTTCACATGGAACGAAGAGAATTGAGGCAAATGATTCAGTAGAGAATTTTAAAAGTTCTTATTTTAATGCCACGAGAATTTTTTAAAAAGATATTTTGATCATTGTCTCTAATAATTTCTATTGAAGAATAAAATTCAAGTAGAAATCTTGGGCAAATCCCTTCGTGGAGTTCACATATATTTAGTAGTTTGATAATTTGAAACATGATTTGAATATTATATATTTAGTAGATTCAGGAGATACTAGACGACCTTATGAATTGTTCTACATTCTAGGTTTCGAATGAAGGGCTTTAAACAATTTAAGATCTCTTATGTAAATTCTCCACCAATAATTGTTGATATTTTTCACGAGGTCTATTGATCCCACTTGAATAGATCTTGCTTAGCTTGTAAAAGGCTTAGTTGTATTGAATAAATCCAAGACAACTATAGTAGAAACTTTGACTGAATATATCAAAGACTATGCGGAATTTAGTCTATGATACTAAGAAGAATAAACAATGAAACAGTAATAAGTAAGATTGTATAATACTAAACTTTAAGCCTCAATATGTTAATACGAACACTCTTGATCGTGTTAGGGTTATACAAAACCTTGAAGCTATAAATGACTTTATGTGAAGATGAGATATTAAGATACTAACCTACATGCCCTAGGGTCTCCTTTTATACACCAAGGAACCCTAATGGGCTTACAACGCGTTTTCTATACATACATATTTTTTCCTAAAATATCTCATTCTTATCACATCAACAATACTAACATATAACTAATAGTACTAACTTATAACTGACAGCAGAAACTCTTCTAGCAGTAGTAACTTTACAACTAGCAGTAGTAATGACTTAGAATATTTTCTGCACTCTTCACCATCAGTAGAAACTATAACCAGCAGTAGTAACTTCCATAACTGGCAGCAGTAACTTCAACAGTACTAAGATGTCTTTTAATCTTAACAATCCTCCCCTAAACTTGATGTTCACCTTCTAAATATTCAAGTTTCTTGATTAAAAGATTTATCTTCACTAGGAGGATGTATCCAAACACTCTTCTACTTCTTAAGCTATGATCTTGTAAATCTGAGAAGTTCATAAGCCATTTCACACTCACGATGAACTTCTAGCTTCCCACTTAACATTCTTGAAAGCATTTATGATGTAAGAGGATATTTATTTTCAACCATTATGTGAATAGTAATTCAAGTATCCATCAATAATACATGAACTCCACATGAATCATATAACCTCTAGCTTATCAATGTGTAGTCTTGTTGAGCTTTCCAGATTTCATCTTCCTCACATGGTTCAAATAAAGTTATGAGATCTTCCTAAAGCAACCTGTCATATCCTTCTGGACTTGTTGTCTCAAATCTTTCTTTTATCAGCTTGTATAGATCTAACACATCTTGTTTGTCAAAATCATAAGCCATTACAGTAAATATCTTGTAATATTTTGTACTTCCATCAGCCCCTGTGTTTCATAATACATCTTGTCTTCTGTTAGAATGTGTGTCTTCCAGTCAAACTATTGGATATTTTATAGCTAATGATTCAACATTGATTGCTTCATCATCTCTTGGAACTATCTCTAAACAAAGTTTAAGTTCTCCCTTTTCTGCATCATCCTCTAGCTTTTGTCTCTTGACACTTTCTTCATCAAATTCTTTTCTTGTTCTCTTCTTACTTCCTTCTTCCTGGCTTTTACTTCCTTCCACCACCTCTGAATCCATAGGAACAAATGAATCTATCCACTTCATAGCATTGTCAAATAACATCTGAATTTCTTCAAAACTTTTGTTCTTCAACTAACTATGCTTGCAATTAGCCATATTTTTCAAATAAGTACACATTTGATTCCTCTTTTGAGCTTTGGTTGGTGGTTTTCTTCTGATTTCTTCAGCTTTTAGCTTGCAAAAAGTGTCTCTTCCTTTTGTAATAAGCTCTAAAACAGTTTTGATATTTCTTCAATCGGATACTCTCTTGTTCTTCTGGTTTGTAGTTTCTGAGATAATCATAATCTGCCTCCATCATAGCTTGGGTATTTATCCCATGAAATTAAGTTAGCCTCTTCTTCTCTTTGTCTTGCTAGATTTTCATCTTCTTTCTAATTAGCCCTCTATTCTTCTGCAAGTCTTTTAGCCATTTCTTCATCAAGCTTGATCTGGTCCTTCTTCTTTGATGGCTTCTCTAGCTCAATCATTTTAGCTTTTCCCTTGTATTTTGGATCATGTTATGGAGGAGGTACTGGTTGTCTTGTTCTAGGGATCACTAGATTCTTGTATAGTTACTCCTCTTGTTGGTTTGAGAGCAGTTTCACTAGATACTCCTTTTTCCTTTGATCTTTCTTTTAATTTCTCACTTTTCATTTACATAAGAGTCTGAGCAATTGTGAGATCTTCATCTTCAATAAGAATTGTTATTGTTGGAGGAGTACTTGGTTCAGCAGTACTAAAGATTACTCCTGCTGTAGTAATTGGTGTACTTTGTAGTTGTAACATCAATATCATGATCATATACCTCCCCCATGTCTCTGCATCCTCTTGATTAAATGTCAAATCTCTTAATCTTTTTAATTCCATTCTACATGTTGAATCCTCCTGATCACCCAAACTTTTATCAGCAGAAGACTCTATCCTGACTTTGAATAACCTCCTCTTGAGTTGTGAAGTTCTTGCCTTTTTCTTCTTTTCCAACTTCTTGACTCTCTTCTTTAGATTAATAATTTCTAAATCCTGAGCAGTCTTGATATTCTCCAAGGCAAGAACCCTGTCAGATAATTTTGTACAAATTTCCATCAATTCATTTAGTTTCATTCTGCCATCCCCACGTCTAAGTGTGTTAACTCTTAAGAAAGGTGGATCATTGGACTGTTTAGACAACCTCTCAAACCTAGTTTGAGCAGGTCTGTCCCCCATGGTGGTCTTGGCGCCTGGGACCACTACCTAAACCAGTTCTATGAGGAATAGGCTCATTAAGTGTTGTCATAGATTGGGTCCTAATTATGTTACCACTATCTTGCTCTGCATCTAAGCTAGCAGCAGTAGTGGCAGCCTGTTCCACACTGTCTCCCTCTCCTTATGGACAGTCTCATCTGCTACAAGGGTAGTAGGTACACTAGACTGAGATATCTCAGTGGCCTTTCTTTTGGTTTTCCTACGTTTGTGGGTCTTTTTAGGGTGTGGTGATGATGCAATAAGAGGGATTGGTTCAATATTAGATGGGGAAGCAATAATAGGTGTGTGTTGGGGTTTAGTGGTCCTGAACCTTCACCCTCTACTGCTTGTGGTTGTATCAACATAGTAGCAAACAATGGTGTAATTGTGCCTAAAAAATCTTTTTCTTGCCTTCTCATGTTTGCAAAAACCTTTTTAATATGAGAAGGTATATCATATTCAACATTAAAAACTGCTTCAAAATTTTCAATTTGATTGTTCACAAATAGTTGTAAAAACCTTGGATACATTAAAAAGTTTTTAGAATTTTGATCCAAGTTTCTTAATATACCATCAAAAATCAATTTAGAAAAATTAAATTTTTGATTCTTAGCCAAACATATAACTGCAGATGCAATATTTGTACCAAATTCATTCCAAGCAGTTGATTTTGAACTTAAACATTGCAAGATGGTATGTATAAGATACTTCCATTAAGGGGAAAATAAGATTTATAAAAAGTAAGTTTATCAGAAAGATTTGCTCATTATCCAGCAATCGAGGTTATCAAAAAATTAGTATTTGTGATTGACAAGCATATACCATCTATATTAAAATTGAGTCTCTCTCAAGATGATTTCTGATATTACTATTGTTTGCCATCAACTTTGTCTTTCATCTATTGACTATTTTGATCTTTGCAGGTAGGCCAAAAAACTGTCTTTCAATATATGTCACATAGATTGTTGACTTACAGTTAAGCATGTCTGATAAAGGCTAGCTATCAGAAAGTCATTCTTATAAAATTAGCATTCTCTGTGAATTTTTTCACAAGTAAGGACCTGTTGTAAGAATTAACAAATTTTAGAGCCTCCATGAATGATATTGTTGAAGTCGGTGATGAAATTGAGTTTGGGTTTGTAATTTAGAGAGTATTAGAAGATTAATAACGAATATGGTGTGATCGTATGCGCTTAAATAGGTATTAAAGAACCTATACGCGAAGTTTTCGTTTTATAGTCAAAAAATACCCTCAGCAGTTGTAACTCCAACAGTAACCTAGAAGTAGTTTGTAGCTTGGTAGCATAACTTTTGCCTTGCTATGTTACTAACGTTTTCCTGATAGTTACTAACTTTGCCCTAGCAGTACTTAAGTAATGCAATCAGAATTAACTTTTGAGTTACCAGTGTAACATTAATTTCCCTTGAGACTTTGCACTCCATTTTCAACCATCCTTTAAGTATAATCTATTGTATTTTAACACAATTAACCTCCCTTTAATCAATACTTCAAGGGTTAAGCATTCTAATACTTGCAACCAGATATTGAAACCTACTAACATCAAATGCTTTTGTGAGTAAATCTGCAACATTGTGATTAGTTTGAATCTTATCACTTGAACTTAAATCTTTTCTTCATATAATCCCTATGAAGTTGTATGTTGTCTTATCTCCAATGTGCTTAGTCTTTGAGTGAAACACTAGATTCTTAACTATGCAGATAGTGCTTTCATTGTCTAATGAAAATCTTTTTCTTTTTTTATCTTCACATTCGTCGTTCATAAAAGTTGTATCCATAATCAAGCAATTGATTTTGGATCCATAACACTTGTCTACAGCAATTTGATGCAGCTACATACTCTGCTTCAGTAGTAGAGTTGGCAACTATAGTTTGCTTCTTGCATTGCCATGAAATCAATTTGCTTCCAAGAAATTGACAACCTCCTGTTGTGGATTTCATGTCTCAACTTGCAACCAGCATAGGTCACTGTCAGTATAAGCTACCACTCAAATGGTGGATTCTTAGGATATCAATTGCCCAATTTAGTTGACCTTTCAACGTATCGAAAGATTTCTTTTCAAAGCATGAAGATGTAAACTTTAGGTGTGACTAAAAATTCTCTATTAAGCAAATCAATACAAAATTATATCAGGCCTTGAAGATGTTAAATACATCAAGGGCCAATCATTGTCTCTATATAAGTGACAATAATATTTCAGCATTTTCATCCTTATCAAAGGCTTTAAGGTCTAATAGATGTACTTTCTGACTTACAGTGAAAAGCCAAACTTTTCAAAATTTCACCACATATTGTCTTGAATGATGAAAAATTCCATCATTTTTCTGTGTTAATCTTGTAGTCCTAAAAAGAGGTAAGCTCGCCCATAGAGATTCATCGGAACTTCTTTATGCATTAATTCTCTAAACTCAGTGCATAAACTCTTTTAGTGATCTAAAATGGTATCATTACATATACATTGAACTAGTAGATATCACTCTTTGCTTTTTAATGAACAACGTTTATCTATTGTTCTCTCTCTGAAATCCATGTCAATAAAATAGTTAGTTAAAATTCTCTTACAAGCTTTAGGAGCTTGATGTGACCATTTAATGCCTTTTCTACCTTATAAACCTCTATCAGGTACACTCTGGAGGGGGATCTTCAAACCCTGGAGGTTGACAGACATAAACTTCCTCTTCAATCTTTCCATACAGAAATGCACTCTTCACATCCATCTGGTACACAACAAAGTCTTTGAATGAGGCATAGGCTAAGAACAGCCTAATTGCTTCAATCCTAGCAACTGGAGCAAAAACCTCATCATAATCTATTCCCTCTTCTTGAGTGTAACCCATGTGAAGGGGGAGGGGCTGGGGTGGGGGGGGGGGTGGGGGGGGGGGGGGGCGGGGGTGGGGGTGGGGCTGGGGGGGGGGTAACACCTAGGCCTGTGTTCTGATGACAATGCCTCTTTATCTTTCTTGTTCATGACATCTATGTAGTCCAATGGCTCTTTTGCCATTTGGTAAAATCATCAAGGTCCAAACTGTTGTAACTTGATGCAGAAGCTTTTGCAGCTTCTATTAGCTGGATCTTTTAATGCTTGGATTACCCTTTTTGGGCTCTGCTTGTGATAAGAAACATGTAAACAGACAATTTTGAGAATCTTTGTGGTTGATCCTCTGTTGCACTGAACTAAACATACCATGTTCAGTCACACTCTTTATCATCCTTCTGGTTTGAGGTACTGAATGTAAATCTCTAATGATTTATTTAAATGGATGATCCTTGTGAATTCTAGTAGTTGGAATAGGGCTGGCAAGCATGAATGTATCAAAATTGTTCATGTCAGCCTCTGCACCAACACCTTCATCATCTTCTGAATAGACAATCTCTTCTAAATTAGGCATATTTGGATCATCAGCACATCTATAAGACTATCTTTCATTCAACAACATTATCCAATTATGCTAGCAGTATTATCAATTGATCTTAACAGTATTAATATTGTTAGTACTGTTAAATTTTCATCCTTCTATTGTTTAATCTTGACTCACTCTGTAATTTGGCACTTCATTTCTTCATATCTTAATCTTTAGATCCTTCTTTTCCCCCTCCCCTGATCGGTTTGAATTCCAAATCAGAGAATCCTTTGAAGTAGGAGGGATTTGGTAGATTTTGAGTACATAAATGGTTGCAGTATTATACTCTTTTGACTAGGTATTATCTTCTTCTCAGCTTGACCTGCATCTATACTTTCTTTGGTACCTGCATTACCATTAGTTTTATTCCCTGAAACAACTGGCTTATAATTTATAGATTTTGTCAGTGTATCAATATCAAAAAGCCATTCTGGTCCACTCCCTATGACAGTAGGTTTATTTTCAAGAAAAGTAATGTGCAAGTTCTCTTCTACTATCATGGTTCTACTGTTAAATACTATAAATGCCTTACTATTCACAGAGTATCCAACAAAGAATCCCTCATCAGCTTTCCCATCAAACTTACCTAGGTTGTCTAAGGTATTAAGAATAGTAACATGACACCCAAATGGTCTCATGAAGCTTAAGGCATATTTTCTACCTAGAAAAAGTTCATAAGGGGTCTTGTTGTGAGGCTTAATTACTAATACCCTATTTTGTACATAACAAGCTAGTATTAATGCTTTAGACCAATAGGTAGTAGGTATCTTTGAATCAGCTAGCATAGTTCCAGCAGCCTCTATTAGTGTTATGTTTTTCCTTTTAGCTACTCTATTTTGTTGTGGAGTCCTAGCAACACAAAATTCTCTCTTAATCCCTTTCATCTCACATCTGATTCAGTTCCATTGTCACATCTGATTATTTTAAACTCTGTTTTTTTTTGATTTTATAGTTCTTGTTTATTAAAAAGCCTTAAGGATTACAATGGTCTCATCCTTAGTTGCTTAAAAGAAAACCCAACTAAACTTACTAAAGTCAATCAATGACAAATAGGCAGTACCATCTTTTTCATTATACTCTTTACAATTTGGACCAAATAATCATGCTGTAACATTGTAAGGTTGCGGATTGAGCTCACAGTTTTGGTCTTACAAGAGGCTTTATGTTGTTTTCTTTTTTGACAAGCAACACATGTGTGATCATTTTCAAAAAATTTAGAAGGTAAACCTCTTACAAGATTTCCCCTCACAAGTTTGTTCATAGTTTTGAAATTTATATGCCCAAGCCTCCTATGCCAAAGATTAGATTCATCTAATGTAGCATTTATAAAGAGACAAGTTAGACCTCCTGATAGGGCTACATTCTTTAAGTCAACACTGTACATGTTGTTCTTTCTGGGAACTCTAAGTAAGACTTGATTTTCATCAAGTAGCTTAAAGTCAGGAGACAAAACAACACATTCAGTGTCTGTAAAAAAAAAAAAAAAAAAAAAAAAAAAAAAAAAAGGGGGGGGACAAAACAAATACCACATATTTCTCTTGTCACACATCTGTGAGACACTAAAAAGGTTAAACTTAAGCTCCTTAACAAAGTACACATCTTCAAAATCCAATTTACCTGTCCTGATTTTACCTTTACTAGTGATTTTACCTCCTTTGGTACTACCTCCAAAGGAAACAAATCCTCCATCAATTTCTTTATAATTTGAGAGGTGGGACTTGTTTCCAGTCATGTGGCCTGGAGCATCCACTGTCAATGACTCCTTTTTCTGCAAATTCTAGTTGTGGATTGCCTGCACAAAAAGATAAGAGATTCAAGCTCTCTTGGGGATCCATGCATTTCGGGACTTAGATATGCTTGTGCTTCAACTATAGTAAAATCTATTTAAAGTTTATTGCTGAACCATTTGTCTGGAAGACATGATCTAAAACTTTTTGTTTTGTTCTCCTAAACCCTACATGCTGAGGCCTTATTTAGCATTCGCCTCATGTCCCATTATTACTCTCTTCTCTATGCTTTGAGCCCAACATGTAGATAAAATTTCCCTAACGTAATTAACTTTTTCATTTAATACTTACTTATTCTTATTTGTTGATTAAACTTGTTTAAATGGCTTTCTAACATTGTGAATGTGTGATGAGTGTTAAAAAAATTGATGCTGGCCTTGCACAGTTTCCATGGTTGTCTTGGTAATGCAGTATTAATTGGTCTAGTTGTTTTAAATGTGCTTTGAGGTTTTGCTAGCAGTATTAAGTGTTTTAAGGCCAGATTTATTAAGACTGCTCTTGGACTAAATTTCTTTTTTGAATAAGGTGAGTCAATCCTATGAGAATTCTTGGTGAATTCACCCTTTTAGCATTGTTCCAGATAGGTTTTTTTTCACATTTTCTTTTCATAGAAAATACACAATCTTGATATATGGTTTAACTGCCAACTTCATAGCATGCTTTTTTTTTAAACTCAAAATTACCTTCCTAATTTCTGAGTCCTTCAAATTATTCCAAATTTCTCTGGTCTACCTCTAGGGTCTATGACTGTTTTTCCTAAGGGTATTTAGCTTGCTTATTGTCTCTATCTTTTTATCAGGGACTCCTTAGTGTTTTCACTGTCATTTAGATTTAAACAAATTCTACTTGTAGAAAACTAGATTTTTTCTCTATTTAGACTTAGACTTAGTCTCATCTCATCCTCACTGTCGGTATTTAATCTTAATAAGTGGTTCATAATTGTCTTAGGTTTGACTCAACTATCTTAGTTTACATGTTGCAACATCAGGTACACTAGTTATTAAACTCACTAAAAACATATTCATCCTCATCAGCAAGTACCAAATCAGATTTAGGGGGCATGAAGTTCCCAGTATAAGGAGGGGGAACAACATGATACCCTTCACTTGTTTTGTACTTATATCAAACACTTGACTATCAAACCCTACACCAGTTTTGAACTTATCACTTACTTGAATCTCTAATAGTTTGCTTAGATTCTTAGATGAATTTCTCAAATTTCTTTTATGGTAAGTATTAAATAATCTTGTTCTTTTCAGGCTCTTTCAAATTTCTTTCTATAGCTATGTTAGAGCATTATCGCTTAACCTAACATCAAGTTTAAATTCCTTATGTCCTCTTCCAAAAACAACCTCATTCTTTTTTTTATACACATCTAGTCTAGTCTCTACAGATTCTAGACCTGCTTTTATAAGCTCCAACTATATTTAATTTTAGACATTATTAAAATCTTTTGTCAGATTATTCATAATGTTCTTCTGAGAGTTTCATAAGATTTTAAACATGCTTTAGAACTAAGTAGTACCTTTGAATTTGAGCTTGAAAGATGTATAGGCCATAAATGCAAAGTTTGTAGGTCCTTTTTCAGCCTGGTCACTCCAGTCATACCCTAATCCATCTTGAGCCACCAAAGCCTTTACCTTAGTTGTTTCTACTGTCACATTCCTCCTTATATGTTCTCTATTACTTGTTACTCTCCTTGGGCTTGATCCTTTGCAAAGTGGCCTGTTTTTTGACGTTATAGCATTTCACTTTGATTTGTTAACACCCAATGGTCTCAAAACATTAGAACTTATCTCCATCAGTCTTATTTAGGATCTTCTGGCTCTCATGGTCAGCTTAGGCACATCCTGCCACTTTAGACTCCTTCTCTTCTTAAGTCATAACATCATATCTGTTGTGAGTCCCTCATTATCTAATTGCGCGGTTTGTTGGATTGGTTTGCAAAGAAAGAATAGATCACAACATCACTCATACTATCAGTATTGGCAGAGTTAGAACCATGTGCTTGATTAGTACTGCCAGAGCTGTTGAAGACACAAAAGCTACATTTTATGAGTTTTGGCTTGAGCTTGATGACCCTTTAAACTTCAGTTTCATAATTCTTCAGATATGTTATATTAGGTCATCCATGCTCAAACGTTTCTTAAATCAGGTTTGTTTCCCTCAGATCAAGTATGAGTCTTCCATTCTGATGGACGACTTCTGAAAAACTTCATATTCATATTTCTTGAGAATTAGTTTCCTACCTGCGAATCTTTAGCTCGATTGAGAAGATTCTGAAGCCTAATCAATAGGTTTGATCAGTCCTTCTGAGCTTGATCCATTGAAATTCTCATATTGTTGCTTTAGAAGTGTCTTTTGAGTTTTCTTTGACTCCTTATTACCTCTAAACCTTTTCTCTATAGCTTCTATCAGAGACTTGACACATTTGTAGGTGTTAAACTTTAGTTGATGTTCATTTGGAAGAGCCATTAAGAATGGACCTCTTGCCTTTAAAACTCATTCTTCCTTGATAAACTCTCTTCTTCATTTTAGGAGGATGTGTTTTCCTATCCACCTTTACGTTCTCTTTGGTGGAGGTGAGTCACCTTTTACTATTACTTCCCAAAGAGCATAATCTGTCATTAGGAATTACTATTTGATCCTTATTTTCCAAAGCTCAAATTCGCCTGGAAGTTTTGCAGCAACAACCATAGGTGCAAATACTGACTATATGTTTTCACAAACAAATAGATATGGTATGTGCAGTTTGTTTCTTCTTATTCATAGTTTCTCAACAAGCTCTGATACCACTTGTTGATCCCACTTGAATAGATCTTGCTTAGCTTGTAAAAGGCTTAGTTGTATTAAATAAATCCAAGACAACTATAGTAGAAACTTTGATTGAATATATCAAAGACTATGCAAAATCTAGTCTATGATACCAAGAAGAATAAACAATGAAACAGTAATAAGTAAGATTGTATAATACCAAACTTTATCTCAATATTTAATACGAAAACTCTCTTGTTTAGTGTTAGGGTTATACAAAACCTGAAGCTATAAATCAACTGTATCATGAATATTGTGATGTCTAAAACTAATGCACTTGGGCGTCCTCCGTTTATAAACCTAGGAACCCTAATGGGCGTACATGCGTTTTTTATACTAACTTTCTTTTCCTATAATATCTCATTCTTATCACATAACGCAGTTTTTACTAACATAGAAAACTAATAGTAGTAAACTCTTCTTCATTAGTAACTAATACTTGCAGTAGTAACTTTACAACTAGCAGTAGTAATGACTTAGAATATTTCTTGCAGTCTTCACCAGCAGTAGAAACTATAACCAGCAGTAGTAACTTCCATAACTGGCAGCAGTAACTTCAACAGCACTAAGATGTCTTTTAATCCCAACAAAACATTAAATCTTCATTAAGATGGCTAATACCCAAGGGTATTAGCCCATAGCCATTGTAATTATACAAGCGTGATCAAATAACCAAGGTAAACTAAATGTTTTACCGAACGATACCAAAAAATTAAATGATTACAAGAGTCTAAGAATTACACGGTGTCTTCTATGAAATCGTGATCGATGCTTGACCTTTGGCTACTCTTATTCTCTTTAGAAAATTAACGTTTATGTGTATGGTATAGAGAATATGATTTTGCACCCTGAAAACTCGTTTTTGAGTCTTCTATTTATAGCCTTTGAAAATTGATGGATACGCCGTATTGAAGGAGGTTAATACGACGTATAGGGGTAATTTCCTTGAAGTGCATGCTACGTTCTTAATCAATCAGTTATAACATTCCCAATTTATATTTATTACAGGATCTTGTCCAGTTGGATACGGCGTATGTAGATAGGTAGGATATGTCGTATCAGGAATTGAACAAACACGTTTTCATGTGAAGTCCATGCGTTGATACGCCATATCGTCTTTTCTAGATACGGCGTATTGAGTAGAAATAAGCAATTTCAAATTGGGTCTCATTCGTTTAAGGCTCCAAAGTGGCGTCTTTTAGCATGTCTTTACATATCATCGTCGGAATTACGGCGGTGTTTACAACTTTAAGCAATTAAGTAATGATTCTTGCAATAATTCATATGAAGTGAGTTAATTTATTCTGATACTATGATGGTATTAAATGTAACGTATTTGTTTGTCATCACTCCTGTTGCAAGACTTGAAGCAATTAGGATCTTTCTTGCCTTTGCCACTTACATGAATTTCATAGTTTATCTAATGGATATCAAAAGTGCATTCCTTAATGGTAAACTAAAAGAAGAAGTTTATGTCAAACAACCTCCAGGTTTTGAGAGCAATGAGTTCCCAAACCATGTATGCAAATTGGACAAATCCCTTTACGGACTTAAACAAGCTCCAAGAGCATGGTATGAAACTCTCTTAACCTTTCTCACCGAACATAATTTTGTAAGAGGAAAGATATACAACACCCTGTTCGTCTACAAAACTCAAACTGATGTGATTCTAGTTTAAATCTATGTTGATGACATTATCTTTGGGTCCACCAGTACAAATTGTGCAAACAGTTTGCTAAACTGATGTCTCAAAGATATAAAATGAGTATGATGGGGGTCCTCACCTATTACCTTGGATGTTAGATTAAACAATCTGAAAGTGGCATTTCAATCAACCAAGAAAAATATGTCAAGGATCTGCTAAAAAAATATGACATAAATGGTTCATCAGTGAAAACTCCAATGATACCCCCTAACAACTTAGGACCTAATCTCAGTGGCAAAGCTATAAATGAGACTCAGTATAGAGGTATTATTGGATCACTAATGTATCTAACTGCAAGCAGACCTGACATTCAATTCTCAACTTGTCTCTGTGTAAGATATCAAGTAAATCCTAAGGAATCTCACCTTATTGCTATTAAGACAATTTTTAGGTACCTAAAAGGTACTCCTAGTCTTGGTTTGTGGTATCCAAAATGTTTAGGTTTTGACCTAAAAGGATACTCAGACTCTGATTATGCTGGTTGCAACATGGACAGGAAAAGCACCTCAAGTGCTTCTCAGTTGCTAGGAGGCAAACTTGTGTGCTGGAGTGCTAAAAAGCAGCAATTTGTAGCTATGTCATCAGTTGAAGCTGAATATGTAGCTACTGCTGGATGTTGTGCCAACATATTATGGATGAAAAGTCAACTCATTAACTATGACATCATATATGAAAAGGTACCTAACACTAGTGCTATTGCAATCTCAAACAATCTAGTTTTGCACTCAAGAACAAAGCATATTGATATCAGATATCACTTTATAGGAGATCATATTCTAAAAGGGGATACTAAATTACATTTCATTCCCACTCAATATCAACTTGCTTATATTTTCACAGCCTCTGGATGAGCCAACTTTCAAAAGATTGATTGTTGAACTAGGTATGCTGAACATTGATTCAAAACCTGAAGACTCAGTACTGCCTAAAGAAAACTAAACACAAGTACAAAAAGTGGATTTGGTCACACATGCTGTTTTTTGAACGGCCACACAGTCAAATATTTATGTGACTAAATGTACTAGGCTAAAATAAACAGCCACACTTGAACTCATTTTGTGTGACCATTTTAGAATTTCATTGTCACACATTTGAATATTTATGTGACTAGACTTAACTGGTAATTTTTTGTTGATTATTTAGTCACTTATAATTTGGGACGTGTGACAGATACAAATAAGTTTATAACCTTAGTCACACTATATATATACATATGTGACAAATATATGTCACACAATTGAACAGTGTGACCAAAATTCATATATGGTCACATGAAGTAATTGTGTATGTGGCTAAACCATATAGTCAAGTTTGTCACACATTATTTAAAAGTGACTGCTATTTTTTGCTGAATATTTAGCCACATATGAATTTGAAATGTGTGACAACTGAAAAGTAAGTTTGAAGCATTAGTCACGATATATATTTAAAAATGACAAATATATAAGATTTGGTCACACATTATTGTGACTAAATATATTCCACCAATAAACTTTGTCACACATTATTTTTCCCCAAAAATCACATCCTTATATTTTCCCCCAAAAATCACCGCCTTATATTTTCATCACATCCTGCTTAATTTTTCCCCAAAAATCAAACCACAACTTTACTTGTCCTTCCATATTTTTTCATCTATTCAGCCACACTTATTTTCCCCCCAAAATTTCCCCAAAAGCAAAATCACATCTTCTTTCATCTTCATCACTAACTACATACCATCTTATTATGTAGTTACA
>BQNB010063163.1:0-35791 GCA_026074375.1 Tanacetum coccineum
TTGCATTCATCAAGAGAGGAATATAGAACATCGGAAACTATGAATCCCCAAGATTTACTGGGTTCCTTTTGTTAGCAGATATAGATTTAATAAGCTTAGGTTTACTAACAGGAACATTAGTTTTAGATTTCCTATGTTTCTTTGAGTAAACCAATGTTACTACAGGCTTAGGTGCATCACTTTCTAGAGTAGTTAGTTTCCTAAGGGGCACTTCAGCAGTTGTGGTTATCCTAGTTAAAGGGCACGCATTTCCTACTACAGTGAAGGTCCGACCATTAGGTCTCCAAGTGTATCCAATATTTGTGAACACTTTTCCTATTGGTTTCCAAAGTTTTCTCTTTGAACTTTTCGTAACAGATTTAGATTTAGCACGAGCATTCACATCATTGATAAAATCAAGAACACACAAATCATGATTATCAGAAAGTATGCAACCATTACACTTAACACATAAAGGTTCAGAATTCGCATTAAGCTTGGAATGCTGCACATTTGTAGTTCCTTTAGGTTCAACAACACTGTTTTTATTTTTCAAACTAGATTTAACTATCCTAGGGTGGGCTTCTACTTTATTCTTCTAAGTACTACTTGGTGTTCACTGAATCTTATCTTTCTTTGTATTGCCTGAAGGCTGTGATCCACTAGCACTAGTAGACGGTTTTACTCTGGTAGAAGACAACATAGGTTTGTTAGAAACTAGGTTTGATGAAAAAGTTGTTTTTTTGTTTGTATTTCCTGATGATGTGACGGGCTCAGTGAATCTAACTCTTTTGTCCTTGTTCTTTGGGGTGACAGCCATTAATTTTTTCACCAAAATTATTGATACTAGGGCAAGTTTTACTGATGTTTGTAAGCAACTCCTGAATTTGTTTAGTATACCTACAGGCAGATTCTAAGGAATGATCTAGTAGATAATTTGATTTAACATGTTCAACTAGATCCCTAAGAACTGCAACTTCTTCCTGAGTGTGCTTAATATAGGCAGAGTAAGCTGTTTTATTATTCAACAATTTAGGTGTTATTGGTTCCACATCAATCGTAAGCATATCTAGATCAATAGTGTGTTTCATAACAACATTATCAACTAGAGCTTTTCCTTTAAGTTTCCTTAAATCATCCTTGAGAGCTGTAATTACCAAAACTTTTTCCTGAAGACTAGCATTTAAATTAGAGTTTTCCACAGACTTTAGATTCACTTGATTAATTAAATCATCACATTGTTCTTTTGATCGAATACGTGCTGGTTTAATCGAGTCATAAAGTTGCTTATAGGTCTGTTTCAAATGCTCATTCTCAGCAATAAGCTTTGACACCCTATGATCCAATTCAATATTTATTGTTTCAATCTCCTCTAAGTCCTTTTTAATCTTATTCTCATTCATTTTTCCACTTAGAGATTTAATTCTCTCTTTCAACTTTTTTATGACCGTGTCTTTCTCTTGGGACTGAGCTTTTAATTCATTTAATTTAAAATATTGATCAAAACTTGGAGCACTTTGATTTGAAACAGAATTGCCCCTTTGAAAAACTTCCCGATTAAGTTGATTATTAACTTCTATAGAGATGCAATGTTTTTCAAGAGTGGTAAAACTTTTGAACAGTTTATCGTAAATCTCTTTTTCAACGAAATCTGATTTGTTGAGAAGCTCAATCTCAAATTTTAGACACTTTTCACATTCATGCACATTCACAGAAGTATTACCCACAAAAGAATTCATAATTATGTTCACAATATATTTGTTAAAGATTTATTCTAAGAGTCGTTCATTTTCGTTCAAAACTTGATTCATTTTAACTTCACATGTTTTTGACTCTAAATGATGTTGTTCCACAGCCTGTTCTATTTGATGGAAGACATTTTGAAATTCAGAAAGTTCATCAATCAAATATTGATCGAATGTATTAAATAAGTCCTTCAGAGCTTTTACAAATGGAATTATTTCATCCATAAAACAAGCTTTTGTATGTTCCAACCCCCACGAGCCCTTAGTGATAGTTGTGGTCGTGGTTCTTTATTTGACAGCCACATCAAAACCAGCAAGATGGTGTTTAAGTTTCTTCAAACTCGTATTAACCATGCTGACTTTAGGAAGTTCTTTTGGAACCTCAACTTTAGTGGGTCTACTAGAAAGAGTGGGTTCTAAAGAATTTATAGAATTCTAAGACCAAAAGGCTTGTTCAGTAGATAATTCAGTTTGTGGAACAAATTGTGTTTCAAAATCTTAAGAAAGTTGATTAAGAATAGCATAACTTGTTCCTTTAAAATTTAAAAAATTTAAAATCAACATTTTTAAAATTTTTGTACCAAAAGTGTTACTAAGCCTATAGGGACAAGAAAAATGAAAACTTTAAGGTTTTTAAGCTGAAAATTTTAAAATCAAGATTTTGACCTTTATAAAGCTAACGAACCCAAATGACACAAAATAAGAGATTTTCGTATGAATCTAAGCACACACACCTATATCCAAGGATACTAGATTAAAACTACCTATGTAGATGATCTTTTAGTGTGGAATTTAAGCTTAGAAAACAAGAAAAAATAAAAAATAAAAAATAAATGGTATTAGAGGAAAACTACACGAAAACTTTAACAAACACAATATCTAAACACACCACTTCATGGCTCTTGATATCAATTGAAGAACAATCGAGTTAACATACATGGAAATAAAAAGAGAGTTATTTTAGAGAGAGAATTATTTGATGAATATTTTAGAGAGAGAAAGAACATAAAAGAGAACTTGTATTATTAGTGTGAATAATGAACAACCAACCACCTCTCCAAGGCATGGAGAGGTGTATAAATACTTACATAGTGATGTGGGCTTGGGCCTTCATGGGTTTGTCTATGGGCTTTAGCTAACAAGCCTAGTAAGTTTCCAAAAATTGACTAAACGAGCTAACTACAATTATCTATAGAAGTGAGCGACACTTTCGTGTTCCTAACAATTAATAATAATAATTCTTATTAGAATATAATTATTATTAAATATTATTATGTAATTTCCAGATTATCATGGTGAACATATTTCCCCCTGATCATGTTAATGACTTACCCGAGGTCAAGCCGAACCAACCCGAGTCTGCCTTAGTCAATGAGAATGAGGAACCGGAAGAAGAAGAAGAGTTTGAAGACAAAGAAGAGTTTAAAGAGGAAGAACCTCAAGAGGAAGAAGATGATATGGAAGTAGACATTGAGGAAGAAGACAATGAGCCAAAGCTGATATTTCCTTATGTTGAGGCGGATCCTCTTAATCCACCACTACCTGCTCCTGATTCAGAATCCAAAGATGTGGTTAAGGTTAAGGACATGGTAAAGCCCAAGGATGAGAATGTTCCTAATAGTGTCCATAAGGTAGGTGAGTCATCTACTGCTACTTTCCTTTGAGAAGATGGTGATAGTTTGTTGCATAGTTTAATAAGGAGGGACATTAACTCTCTTTTTGGTTGGATTGCTTCTCTTACAAGACGAGTGTGTAGTCGCGAGACAACACATGCATTGGTCAAAAAGAAAGGGAAGGCAAAAGATAAGTATTATGGTAAGTTGATTGCGGATTTAGGTAATGAAGTGCGATGCAGTGTAGGATAAAGAGAGGTTGTATTAGAAGATATTATTAAAGACTTTGGTGATGCTGAAGAAAGAGCTGAGTGTAAGAAGTTGAAGAAAGAATTGGAAGAAGCAAGGTCAAGCAACACACTTCTTTGTATGCATAAAGAACGAGTCGAGAGAGATTTCTATTGGACTAGAGTTCAAGCTCATGAGTTCTATCAGGAGATGATTAGTAGGGGAGTTGTGTTCGAAGAAAGACCGAATAAGGCTATCGATGTTCTGATCAAGGATGAGGATAGTCCATCATCTAAGCCATGAGGATCCCCTCGTGACTCTTAGTAGTTTAGTTTCATTAGTAGTATCATTATTGTATAATCACTAAACTGAATCCTCAGTTAGTAGACTTGATGCTATTGGTTGTAACGATTTGTATCATTTTGTGAAACAATGCAACTAAGTGTTAACTCTCTTATGATGAATAATGAATGACTATCTTTTGATTACTACTTGATGTTGTGTGACTGTTGTGTAATTGATTTGCTTTCTACATGTTACGATTATATCATGGTAGGAATGCTCATCGAGGTTTTCTTTTGTGTGATGACGGAATCATGAAGGAAATGTTACCGCTTCAAAGCCTCAAACTTTGGAGGAAGCCATTACCATAACCCAGAGGTTAATGGATCAGGTAACAAAGCACGATGCTGAGCAAGGAACCAATGATCACAAACGAAAGTTTGATGATAGAAGAAACAACAACAACACCAACTACCCCAATAATCATGACAACAACAACTACCCCAATAATCGTGACAACAATAACTACCCCAATGATCGCAACAACAACAACTACCAAAATAACCGTAACAACAACAATAACAACCGTAACAATGATTACCACCAGCAGCAAAATGGAAGGCAGGAAACCTTCAGGACTTATGGAAACCATGGATATAATGGACCTCATCCCCTGTGTAGGAAGTGTACACTGCATCACACAGGACCTTGCACTGTCAGGTGTCAGAATTGTAACAAAGTAGGCCATCAGACCAGAAACTGTAGAAGCTAAGAACTTCTGTTTCCAAATATCACTCTATCACTCAACTAAATCTCGGGACGAGATTTCTGTAAGGTTGGGGGAATGTAACAACCCACAATTTTCATCACTGTAATTTCCACTTATATTATATTAAATACTACTTTTTCACGGGAAATTTTTTGCTTTATTCCATTATGTAACATAGTTTACATTTCTAAAGTAAACGAGCTCACGCAACTACCTATGCCAATTCTATCTACGTTTATATCAAGTAAACGCCTTAATATGTCAAGTCAATATTCTAATATCCTCTATATCATGTACGTTATCTATTTAACGTAATTTTCATAACATTATTACTAAATGAACTTTATCCGTTAACGTTTATACCAAAACCCTAACTACATGTAATGTATACATACAAAACGAATATACAAGCTTATGATGCATATGTACAAGTATTCCTAAGCATAAATTCAAATATGTTTTCCCTCCTAAATCATGGTACAACACCTTAAAGCTTAAAGTACAAGCCGATTGTGCATGATATTCAAATGAGCTCATTTCCCTCCAAATTCTACAAGGCATTTAGTACCACCTTTCTAGCCTAGAGTACAAGTCTTCTAAGCACAACATTTAAACATATTTTTTTCCTCCAAACACCATTCCACACTCGTCCTAAACCAAAACCTTAACCCGAAAACCCTAGCAAACCCGATACCACTTAAACTAGTTCATAATTATAGATTCAGAATCTGATTCGTGATAAAACATAGGATCTGGGCAAAATCAGTAGGCTTTGGGTATTAAGCAAAAATACTAGGTTATAGCCCTATGTCTTGTGATCATTTTGCCGGTTGACTCGACCCGATTCAATGTCAGATGAATTAGTTATAGCCGAAATGGCAAAGGTGCGCAGATTCTGCACACCTGTAGTAAACGGCTATTATCTCTAGATTTTTGTATAGTAACCCCTAAATATGTAAAACTAAAAGTTGTAGAGGACTCAAATATCTAACCATGCTCACTGGTTTGAGCTTCATCGGAGTTACAGTTTGTAAATGGCAACCATTTTACCGAGACTAATATTGGTTGTCCAAAAACAGCCATGCCATTTCATTAAAAATCCGAACCTTGAGCCCCAAGCAAGACCCTTTGCCACCACTCAAGACCCTTGGGATCCAATCCAACATCTTGGCCACCACTCCAAGTAGCTTGGCCACTACTCCACTCCAAAAACTTGGCCATTACTTCTCTTCTACACTATAAATACACGTATACATACCTTCATTCATTATTCACCATTCAAACTCAAAACGACTTCAAAATGATGATCTAACCAAGCCATAGAAGAGAATAAAGGAAGAACTCAGCAAGTAGAAGCCAAAAAATAAGAGAAAAGAGGTCCTTGATTCATCTCCAAAGAGTGTTCGACCCATTTCAAGTCATTTCCACCATTTTTGACTCATTTCAAGTTCAAGTAAGCTCATAACTCGTTCAATAAACTCTTGCCTTGTTTTAGAACTTTCATAAGCTTTGTTAGATCCTATGTAAACTCTTGTTTAAGCCCTTGAACCACAAACCCATACGTTTTGGTTTTCCTAAACCAAATGTGCCCATTTTGATCTTTCTAGTTCATAAGCTCTTTTGATAAGCTATAAGCTGATAAAACTTATTTATTCTAACTTATTTTAGCTTATAGTAATAAGCTATAACCTGCAAATTACTTTCTATATTGAAAAATATCAAGATTATGAATTTTGGACTAAAATTGTAAATATTTTCATGCACAAGGGTATATATTGTAAATTTATGAAATTATATAGTTTTGGGTCAAAAATGTCATTTTCCTAAAGTTATAACTACAAGGGGCTGTTTTGCCAAATTTTAAAGTCAAAGGTTTAATATATATATACTTTATATATATAAAGGATTAAACTCATAAAAGTATAAAAATCAAGGGTATATATTGCCATTTTTGTATTCTTAAAAATATAAAATGTAATATTTTTGTATAAATTATAAAAATATATATAAATATTATAAGACTTGATTTTATTAAAACCTGACACATTTGTCGTTATTAATCATCTATCGACGCATTATAAAACAATTACATATTTAACGTAACTTATCATCGACTAGCTTTTGAAGAAACTTAAAATCTTATCGTATCACGTTACTAGGGAATTTCATGTGAGGGGTTTCATTTGAGTATACGTTTTGATGAGTTTGCTGGATTTACGATTTAAAGTGTCCTAGCTCCTCAAACGTTTACTGCATGACCTCTGAATTATGATAGCCCGAACAGTGATACAATATTTCCATAAATTAATAAATCAAAGTAAGATGTATGTTAAACTTTATAAAGTTTTGAAAACATAAACAATCACACTAAGACTTGACATATTTCCCTCAAGTTACGTGACGAGGCCGTTACTTTCATTTCATATACTTTTGCCATCAATCAGATTTCCCTGTTAAGGTGAGTTCGTAGCCTCGCTTTTAAATCTTTTGAATACTTTATAAACCCGCGAGGGGGATACATGCTTAAACCATGAATGCAAGTGTTTTTCCAACTGTATGCTATCCAGATATATTATTGCCTAAGTACCTTCCAGTGCCACTATTTCCATATCATGAAACATTAATTACTTGCGAGTAAATGCAAATATTGTGGATAGATCTATTGGGGGTGACGACTCCCGTTGGTATACCCGTTCATGGGGTAACCAAACGCACTATATTTGACTTAATGGGTAACCTTGGCAAGTTACCTTTCCACATGGACATTTGTTCCTTAACCAATGTCACTATGGTGATTTCCATGTTAACGTATTGTTGTCATGAGCTTAGGGCAATAATACTGTTTTCTATGATAATTGTACTCATTGCAATTATTACTATCTATGGGTGTATAACAACGTAACCCACTATCTATGATGACTTGTATTCAAGTATTTATCATAAACCTATTAATTTAACTCAACCATTGTGTTGACCTTTAGCATGTTTATCTCAGGTAATTGAGCAACTTATGGCACGAAGTGGCACAGACTTAAAGATGGCTAAATTGTTATCATTCAAACTTTATGTTTCTAGATTTTGGGACCTCTTTTTGTAAAAACTCTGATAAATAAATAAATGATAACAAAAATTTCCAAAATGTCTCTTTATGAGTCATTTTTTATGATTATGTCTATTGATCCATGAAATAATACCCCAGATTAGCTTCCGCTGCTATATGTCAAAAATGGGGGTGTTATAGTAGAATCTTTGTCTTTTGGGTCCTGATGTGTCTCGCAACTACTAGTTTAAATTTATAACACGAATTACCGGATAAAGATAAGAACACATAGGCAAGTATGACCCTTTCGTATGTAGCTAGCTTGGTGTGGTAAGCCAAGGTCATTTACTAGGATTTGGGTGTTTTCGATTGTGAAGAATCTATGTAACGATAAGCAATACGAGAGTGGTAAATGTTATCCCGTAAGATTCTAGCCTAAAACAACGATCGGGAGGTCGGGGAGGATTATAGAGAAAGAAAGCCATATTATTGAATTGTAGAGAGAAAAAGGTAAGAGTGTTTGTTTATAGAGAGAGAAGGAGAAACACACACTTATGAGATGCTACATATTGAATCCTCACCCTCCTATGGAAGTATAGGAGGGTATATATAGGCGTGTGACACATTAACTATCCTAACTTGACATTATTAGTCCCTACGTGTCACGCCTTATAATATCTAATGTAATTCCGTATAAGTCGACATATTTTAAGGCTAACAATCTTCCCTTAATATGTGGACATACGGAATTACTTACAATGTTCCTATCAAGTACAAATACAAACAAAATAAAGTCTTCCAAAGTGCTTCTAATACTGAAGATGACATCTTTGTCTTCTAGTCTTGATACTTGTACTTCAGCTTGGATCTCATGTGTCTTTACTTGTTCTGGAACAATTGTAGTTTGCATGAGTTGGATTAACTTCCCCCCAAATCATGCAGCATGTCTTGAAAAGCTTTCTTTATAGACTCCTTTTTGACGAAGTTTTTGAATCAGCTTCCCCACAAACCAACATCCTTATCTTGAGCAGGTTTTGAAACTTTGATGTAGCTTCAACCATCTTCTATTTGTCATTAACGTGCACAGCAGAATTTTGTAGAAGATAAACCACACCAGATACTGGGCTACTTGTCATTAGGTCTTGGTGAATATTCGTTGGGGGGTACATGCGAGAAATCAGCAACAATTCTTCTCACGTATGTAGAATACTTCACACACCATACTAAGTAAAATAGAATACACTACTTCCCCTTAGAAGTTGACCTGGTAACATCAAAGTCAACTAAGTCCTGGATGAACACATTTTCCCCCATGATGGTTGCGAACTCTCGGAAGCATCATTGTCGTGTACGTCCATATACTTAAGAAGTTCTTGTCATAAGCACAAATCTTGAAAAGTTATGAATGACGTCGAAGAACTTTGAAAATTTTGCTTAGACTGTGAAGTACCATTGTCGTGGAATAGTACAATAATATCCCATGAGAATTGCTAATTACATCTCAACCTTTAAACTCTCTGGCTCACATACCAACCTTGTATTCTGTCGGCTATTGCTGTGATCACTTGGTGAAGTAAACCCAATATACCAAACTTGAAAATGAAGTGAAATCCCCTAAATTTGTTACTTAAGCTTACACTGTTGTTGATTGAAGAACGGTGCAAGATTAAATCTCTAAGTACCCTATACCCGCTATCAAAAGTATAAGAAGTATAACACCTCTTGAAATTATCCACAACTGCATCTGCGTGTGACACTGAGTACTACAACGTAACTCCTTTAAGTGATAGTTATCCAGGTCTTCAACAAACCACCCCTTGACTGCTAGAAACTAGATAATCCAAGTCTCAATTATAACCATATACGTTCAAGCAAGTCATCAATTGATAGAGGGGGATTAGGAAAAAGGGTTAGAAAATAGAAGGAAGTCTTGATGATGAAATAAGTAGACACCTTCGTGAAACCCACTTCAATCTCAAATAAGGGATACAAAATCAACTTCGTGATCACTTGTCATTAAAATCCGAATCTTTAGCCGTTTGTCGTTTAAGTGAATCTTTAACGATCGTTTTTGCATTAAGTGTTATGTTTGTTTTTGGTGTTATGGAAGGTGTTTGAGTTTGGTTCTAGGTGATAAATCGGTTCCTTGATTAACCTTTTAGATCGGTTTGTGAAGGAATTATTAGATCGGTTTGCATTGAACATTTTAGGTCGGTGCTCGACTAGATCGGTTCTGACTAGTTCGGTTCTTGAAGGCTTGACTAGTTCGGCTCCTAACTAGTTCGGGTCTTGAAGGCTTGACTAGTTCGGGTCTTGAAGGCTTGACTAGTTCGGCTCCTGACTAGTTCGGGTGACTAAACCCAAAATCTTCAAATCACAAAAAGGCATGTCTTGAATGATTTTGACGTGAAATTTCTTGCACAACCATCTTATCTAAGCCTATTAGTACCCGAAAAATGCAAACTTGATGATTTTTACGTCGAAAAATTTTCAATCAAGATTTTCGAGTAAAACATCATTCGAAACATAAAAACTTATATGAAGGGTATGAAAACCCATAAATCCCTTGTACAAACAAACTAGAAACTTTATAGAAGAGAAAGTTTCAAGCTTTTTGCACAAAAACCACCAACCAATATAAAAGCCGTAGCTTTTAGGCTTAAAATAAGCCACGAAATGCTTAAATAAGCTTCAAACACCATTCGAAAACACAAACCAACAACACAAAAATGCCCTAGGCTCTGATGCCAATTGTTATCCCATAAGATTCTAGCCTAAAACAACGATCGGGAGGTCAGGGAGGATTACAGAGAAAGAAAGCCATATTATTGAATTGTAGAGAGAGAAAGGGAAGAGTGTATGTTTCTAGAGAGAGAAGGAGAAACACACACTTATGAGATGCTACATATTGAATCCTCACCCTCCTATGGAAGTATAGGAGGGTATATATAGGTGTGTGACACATTAACAATCCTAACTTGACATTATTAGTCCCTACGTGTCACGCCTTATAATATCTAATGTAATTCTGTATAAGTCGACATATTTTAAGGCTAACAGTAAAATGGTTGTCACGTCCTAAATTACCATATAAGCAACAAGTAACTTGAAATGTAATAATGATGCGAATTCAACTAGAATGAAATCAATGACTTAAACTACTTGTTTGGAACTAGTATTCATATCAATGGAGTGTTGGAATATTAGGTAGATACTTAAGCAATAGCAAACAAAATTAAAGTCATACAATTCCAATCAATGGGTAATATCATGAAATTGCATACATCACAGTTTAGACTAACGAACCCTTTTGACCAATGATCATTATTATAAAGCGATTTTTTATAAACCATTTGTTAGAAAGATGATTTTACCAATTAGTTCATAAGAGTCCTTTCGACCTATACTCTTGATTAAACCTTTATGAGTCCAATTAACTTGTATATTCATAACAAGAAATCCTTTTGACCTATAGATCCGATTATGATTTACCAACAAGTTATTAAGATACATATCAATTCAATCAAACTCATAAGCAAAACCATAAATCAATATTTCAAAATACCAAACACTTCATATCCATGTTTACATCATTCCAAACAAGTAAAATAAAACTATTCCATGATTAATTCAATCAAACGCAAAGGTTAAACAATCATCTCAATCATAAACATTCTGAAAATATAAAAGTAAATTACCAAAGTATGATTACAATAGGTAATGGAAGGATTTAGAGCAACCCTTAAGCCTTCAATCGACTACAAGCTTCATACCAACCGGAAAATGGTTCCCAACACCTTCTTTGATGTTCATGAGAACTACTTCTAGAAATGGCAGAGTTTTGAGGTCTTTTTAGAGAGAAATGATGATGGAAATTCGTCCTTAGGGTGTAAGGAGAATTGTTGGTGGTGTAGAGAAGAGATAATGAAGATTTGATGATGAAAAACAATAGCCAAGGGTTCTATTTATACTAGTGCCAAGCCCTTGGGGTATTAAATATTTTCTTGGGGTCAAAGGGTTGTCAAAATGCAAGGAGAAGTGGTATAGGTCCTTCTTGATTGTTCCCATGTGAGTTAGCATATAAAGATGCATTAAAAGATTACTTGGAGAATATGACAATTTTCTAGCCGCCTAGATAGATGGCCTAACCGACCGGCTCCTCTCCTCTGGGTAACAATGGATTA
The DNA here is from genome assembly GCA_026074375.1 of Tanacetum coccineum. Classification (NCBI taxonomy): domain Eukaryota; kingdom Viridiplantae; phylum Streptophyta; class Magnoliopsida; order Asterales; family Asteraceae; genus Tanacetum; species Tanacetum coccineum. Next base: position 11,841 of record BQNB010063163.1, read on the forward strand.
ACTCCAAGTTGTAGCTCTTCCTCTTAGCTTCACGTGGCCGCTTGAATCAAGTCCAACGGAGTTCGTATGCTCTAGTTATGGCCAAAATGGTAAAGGTGTGTCGGGAACAACAATACTTTCAATACTTCTTCGTTTAAGCTTCCTGAATGTGTGAAACTTGGTCGTGGGTCTTTATTCTTCAACTTAACTTCATATTGACTTTATCTCAGGACTTGGAACCTTGTATAGTTGACTCTTTTGCTCTTGAAATGCTTCTGAGCTTGTTCTTAATGTGGGATTCTTCGTACTTGTATAAAACTTGTTTTCTTCGCCATTTATTCTTCTTTTCCTGTACTTGACTACAAATGAACTTGGGAACACACTTTGGTATAATTAAGTAACAAAACCATAGATAAATAGCCAAATAACTTGTACAAAAACCATGATAACTGTTAACATCAAATATTTAATACTTTTTAGTGTCAAATTACCCCCTATATTACTTGCAAATTTTCACTAATACTCGAAAACAAGATATTTTCTATCATTTTGTAGTTTTCAGGTGAAATGCAGGAATGTGACAAGAAACAAGGGAAAAATGACTTAAAGTGTAAATTCTGAAGGATGTTACGGCGTAACACAATATCTAGTTACGCCGTAACCATAAAGATCCACATATATGGAATGAAGATCATGAATTTATGGAAATTATTTGACGGTTACGGCGTAACACCTTTTGTGGTTACGCCGTAACCAATCAGAAGTCAAAATTGCATTTACTACAAGTTTGCTGAAGGGTTTACGGTGTAACCAAAAACTAGTTACGGTCTAACCAAAAATTAGTTACAGCATAACCAAAAATTGGTTACGCCATAAATTCCATTTTTGCCTATATTTTGGAATGTCAACATCAGCAAGGTTACGGCGTATTCCACAAATCAGTTACGCCGTAACACACTCAGAAGCCTATAAATAGGGGCCGAATTCAACCTTAAGAATGATCCTTCTCCCTCCCATCTGAGGGGACGACTAGGACATCTCCTCGGTCATTTTTTAGCACTCTCCAGCCTTTCAAGAAAAAAGAATCCGGTCCTGATCATTATCATCATCATACAGTTTGGTTTGATTATCATGTTTTCATTACTATCATTAATTGACGATAAATATTAATTGTATGAATACAGTGTTTGGCTAAGCTTATCTTATTAATTATCATTCTGATTCATTTACTTCTTGCTTATTGTGGATTGGGCATATTACTTTGACCATAAGAATGTCAAATATGATGCTCGCTCACCATGACTAGTGGGACAAATCCCTGTTACTATAAAGGCTATATGGGCTGGGATTTACGAGATAATTGAGGATTAGATGATCATTCAATCCTTGCTTTCACATTAAGTAGAATAATTGGATCATTAAATTAATTAATAAGTAATTAGGACTGTATCTCCTTCTCTTCTTTCGTACCTAGTTCATTTCGATTAAGATTTATGCTTTTCATCAAAACAACTTTTTAAACGTGACAACCAACTTAAACTCAGATTTGTAACCGCCTTTTAGCTTTTGGGACGACCTCGGATTTACCAAAACTACACTACTCATGATCGAGTTCTCTGCCTGTTAGTGCGTTTGTAAGGTGAATCGAGTTTTATAAATTTAAAACTTGGTAAATAATTATTTAAAATAAAATACGCATCAAGTTTTTAGCGCCGTTGCCGGGGAGCTAATTAGGTTTTAAATTTGAGTTTTGTATATATTTTATTTCAGTATTTGTTTCCTTGTAAGAGCACAATCTACTGTTATCTCTTGTTTGATTTTCAAGAAACGTGGAAATGGAGCATGATATTGAGAACATGAATGAAGCTGCGAATTAAAGACAATTGTGGGACAATGTTCGATCCAGAAGAAGTCCAACAAATTATAATGTGGCAGATGTTGACTCTTTTCACTGGAATAAGAGTAAGACTTTTAGCTATCCATACTCTCATAACTTAACTCCTCCACACCCTTGTTTCCTACCCGTTTAACCCTATCCTAAAAATTATTTAGTATCTACTAATGAGAGCAACGATGTAGACAACGAAAATATGACTATTGTAGAATATAATCTATACGTTGCTAAACAAGGCCTAGGAATGAATCCACTCAGTAATCACTCCTATGGTTTCACACCCTAATTTTTCACTCAACCACAACACACACCTAACACTAGTAAGAAGGATTCCGACTTTAATAAAATCTTAGATGACTTATTTAGAACAGGAGCTAAAAACATGAAGCGAATGGGGCATGATATAGTTCAGGATAGTATTTGGGAACAGGATGATGATTCGGAGGAAGATCAGGAGGAAGATGATGATGAAGATACTTTTGATATGTAGGATATTACGGTCGAGGACGTTGAATGAATTAGGAAATTTTTTAACATTCCTGATGAAATTGATGAAATAGCACAACCCTTGATCCTAGAAACCATTCACACCACGCTACCTAATGATGATTATGTAGCACTAGCTACTAAATCAATTTTGGATGAACTTTTGGAAGAATTCGGAGACGAGATCTTGAATGTAACCATGGTTGACGATGAGGCTGATTTTAATCCTACTAAGAATTTACAAGAGCTTGAAAGACTTCTCGCTAAGGAACCTTAGTCAAATTTTACAGAAATACAGGTGCATTTAGTTATCATAAATACCGAGCCTTTCATTCATACTCAACTAATGAGTCCTTTATATGGACTATTCAAAACATCTAAACCAGGTAAGGTAGATAGGGACATTATATCTCCTAGAAGGTATGCCTTCTACTCATCATTTCCTTATCCTATAGCATACTTACACCCTAAGGGTGTCTATTGCTACTTCCACCCACACTTGATTCTAAGTGAAGGGATGGACACCCGATTACCTAGTAAATAAGGGTGGAGTCAAGCTAGAGACTCGAACAAAAACAAGCGCTTCGTGGGAGGCACCCCATGCCTATCTTTTAATTCATGTTTTGTCTTATTTTATTTCAATTTTTGCATATTAGCTGATTTGTATGTTTCTAACTTGGTTTTGCAGGTTTTAACAGAAATAGAGCAAAATTCATGATCATCTTAATTCATAATCATATGGTAAAATTGTTGTTATCAACAATTACGGCGTAACAAACTTAGTTACGCCGGTAAACAAGACAATTACGACCGTAATCCCTTACAAGGTTACGCCGTAACATGCTTAATGAAATTTTCTAAAAAAAGTATCATATGATTACGGCGTAACCATTATGGTTACGCCGTAACCTCTTTTTAAAAAACTTAATAATCATGTTTGAAACATTTCTAAACCGTGTATATTGGTAAATGAACTTTGTGGGTACGTTCTCTGGAAACCCTCACGAGACTTCACTCGTCCACTTAGGCCACTGAGTGGTTTAAAAGGCTTGTTGCATACGCTAAATGCAACTGTGATTCCTACGAAAGTGAGTTAGGATTGTATTTCTTGTATTATTTTGTACATTTTGGTATCTTTCTTTTTGCCGGATTTATGTTTTGGTATTAGCTTTCTTGTAGCTATACAGGTTGAAGCATGCGAAGTTGATACTTGGCTACAGGGATGCATGTGAAATCCGGATTCGTTTGATACCATGTTGATGATGATGGGATGATTGCTCGAGGAAGCAGACTTGGAGCATGGCTTAGAGCATGATGTCTCTTCATCATACCGAGCAATTCCAGAGAAGTTTCTTGTCTTAATTCTACTCTTTCCTTTTTATTTCATTTCCTTAAGGTACAATAGGGACATTGTACAAATCAAGTGGGGGATGGGAGTAGAATTAATACTTGACGTATGTTTTGCCTTCGATTTTCTAGTTTTCTTTGAAAATTATGCCAATTTTAAAATTTTTGACAAATTTTTCTTAAATAACTAGAATTAATCTTTGCCGAATGCACATTACCCTACTAGTATATTGTGAATTTAAGCCATAATAATCCATTTTCCATCATATTATTCAAAAATCCACCAAAATATTAAGTGTGCCAGTAGTATTGTAGACTTTAGAACTTGGCATGTACATCATTTTTGAGACCTAATTGATTACAGTAATCGATAATTCAAGAAGGCAACACTTAAGAAATCATCCAAATAGCCCTAATATGTGGGCTTTTATCGACTTGTTTACACTGACTAGTCACTCCCATGATAAATCCTTTTGTTGCTCTCATTAGTAGGGCAGATACCCCTAGAATCCACCTCCATGTTGAGCCAATCTATGTTTTTACCCAATGTTTTATGTATCGTTACACCATTTCACCTTAGCCTACCCTGTAGTCTTTATTTTCTTTGTGTTGAAATCTCTGGCTACTTAAGTCCATGGTTCGGGGGAATGGGAATGAAAATCATATGCATTCGTTGAAGACCAATCAGTTATGATATATAAAGACCCCCCTGAATCACCACTTTTGACATTGTTTATCTTAAGTGGGGGGATGTGCGTATAACATCGGATGTTGCAGGGGCAATAATTAAAGATATAAACTTCTGTAACATTTGCATATTATGAAGAAAATGAAGAAAATAGGGTGCAACAAAAAGCCACCATGTGCTAAAAATGTAAAGATGGTGCAAAATAAAAAAAATAAAAATAAAGCTAGTAGCCAATTATTGCACCACGACATCTCAGTTATTATGAAGAATGGAGCTAGTAGCCTATTATTACACCAAGTCATCTCAATACTCATGAAGAATGGAGCTAGTAGCCCTTTATGAAGACCAGTGTTTTCAGACTTAGACTCTTGGACCTATGGATGGACAGTAGCTAGTTATGAAAAACCTTAGATTACTTTAGACTATTTGTTTTGTGTTTTTATATTAACAACCATTAAATCTGTATCGCATGTCTACCTTAACCCTTAATCACCCTTTAAAACATATTACCCTTGCTGGCCTCCAAGAAATTATTTTAGACCCCTAATTCCCAAGCTGTGCAGATTTGTGTACTTTCCAACTTATGATAGAATATCATGCCTATGACTAAGCAATTGAGTGAACACCCCGAAAACGAAACACTTAGACTGATAGAGAGTTGAGTGACTTTATCCCCTTTTCGGAGGTGTTCGGGACACTGATGTTTTCTAGCATAAGTGATTTATAGATTCATTTTCTTGAAATATCCCGAGAAAGTTTTTATAAATTCTAACATTTCTACATGAGGGCAAGCGAAGTCAGTGGGGGATATTTTGATACATCAAATATTAATACTTTTTATATCAAATACCCCCTATATTACTTGCAAAATGTTTCACTAAAAAAAGGAGATAAATCTATCCATTTATGAGTTTATTAGTGAAATGCTGGAATGTGACAAGAAACAAGGGAAAAGGTCTTAAAGTGTAAATTCTGAAGGATGTTACGGCGTAACCCTAAAAATGGTTACACCGTAACATATATTAAGCAAGTACGAAGATCAAGGACCACGTTACGGCGTAACATTATATCTAGTTACGCCGTAACCATGTAGATGGAAGGAAATCTTGCCAAAGTTAGAGTTACGGCGTAACACAATATCTAGTTACGTCGTAACCATAAAGATCCACATATATGGAAATGAAGATCACGAATTTATGGAAATTATTTGACGGTTATGGCGTAACACCTTATGTGGTTACGCCGTAACCAATCAGAAGTCAAATTGCATTTACTACAAGTTTGCTGAAGGGTTTACAGTGTAACCAAAAACTGGTTACGGTGTAACCAAAAACTGGTTACGATGTAACCAAAAATTGGTTACGCCATAAAGTCTATTTTTGCCTATATTTTGGAATGTCGACATCAGCAAGGTTACGACGTAACTCACAAATTAGTTACGCTGTAACACACTCAGAAGCCTATAAATAGGCCTTATTCAGCCTTAAGAAATGATCCTTCTCCCTCCCATCTGAGGGTACGACTGGACATCTCCTCAGATGCCCCCCCCCCCCCCCCCCCCTTTTTTTTGGGGTGTTTTTCAGCACCGCCAGCCTTTTAAGAAGAAAATCCGGTCCGATCACATCATCATCATCATACGTTGGTTCGATATCAGTTTTTCATTACTAATCATTAATGACGATAATCTCGAATTGTATGAATACAGTTTTGCTAAACTTATCTTATTAACTATCATTCGATTGATTTACATCTTGCTAATGGTGGATTGGTCCCATATTACTTTGACCATTAAAAATGCCAAAATATGATGCTCGCTCACCATGACCAAGTGGGATAAATCCCTAGTACTATAAAGGCTAGGGCTGGGATTTGCGAGATAATTGAGGATTAAATGATCATTCAATCCTTGCTTTCACATTAAGTAGAATAAGTGGATCATTAAATTAATTAATAAGTAATTAGGACCGTATCTCCTTATCTTCTTTCGTACTTAGTTTATTTCAATTAAGATTTATTCTTTTCATCAAAACAACTTTTTAAGCGTGACAACCAACTTAAACTCAGATTTATAACCGCCTTTTAGCTCTTGGGACGACCTCGGATTTACCAAAACTACACTACTCATGATCGGGTTCTCTGCCCGTTAGTGCGTTTGTAAGGTGAATCGAGTTTTATAAATTTAAAACTTGGTAAATAATTATTTAAAAGAAAATACACATCAATAACGCTACTAAAAACATACTCAATTTGAGCGTTATCAAATTCACCCACACTTCAACTTTGCTTGCCCTCAAGCAAATCCAAGAAAAGAAAATAAAAAGAAAATACCTAAATGAAAAAAATAAGAATTTTTTTTTGAATTTTTTTTGAAAATATCAAATATTTTTGGTTTTTTATAAATAAGCGCAAAAGACGCAAACACCCCCCACACTTAAGGGTTTGCTTGTTCTCAAACAAATTATAGAAAAATAAAATCCACATGGTGCACAAAAAATGATTAATAAAAGGGCATGCAAAATTTACCAAGTACAAGTAGAGATAAGATTGATCGGATTAAAGCTTTTTGGTGAAACCGAGATGTTTGACAATACCCAAAGGTTTTCTTGCTTGATAAACATTTCTAAGCACCTAACAAAAAAGGAATGAAGTATAATTCACTCAACACTCATTTTATTTATTTAGTGGTGGAGTATATAAGATAAATCACACTTATAGCTCAGTCGTGACTAAATTTATTACCATAGGCTTGTACAAGAAACAAAACTCCACCGATGTGGCGTAAGCACCAAGTGTTCACATCTAAAGAGATCTTTTATTGGGTTGTAACGTTAGGTTAATGGTTAATAAAGGGTATGGATAAGGCATGTGATAATATATGAGTAGGTGAATTACGAGAACATATAAGTCAAAAGTCTGAAAACCAATGTTGCTAGTCACCGAACAATCCACAAACCCGTGAATGATTATAGTTACAAACTTTCTTTGTTCACATACCGATAACCATAAATATATCACGTCTTAGCACATTGGCAAATCGATAACTCAAATAATTCATCTTCATAAATATATAGCACATTGGCTATTATTGTCATCACATATTTTTTTGATGACTTATTCATTTTTTTCAACTCTTTTTTTTTCACATCACAACTCCCCCACACTTCGCATAAACATACACCACAAAAATACAAATAAGAAGTTGTAGTCTTCGTCTTTGTCAAAATGGCACACACAAATGGCAAAGTGTGGCATAACTATCAATCATCAAAAATAATCCAACATACCAAGCAACTAGCAACCAACCATTTAGACTTTGACAAGGGTTAGGCTAAGGTTTAAAGTGTAAAATATTTTTTTAGTGGATGTAACAAAACGAAAAGATTGGCTCGAAGGGTGTTCTAAGGGTATCTAGCACTAAAAGTGTGTGCTAACAAAATGGTTAATATGGAAGGTTAGCTAATCAGTGTAACTAGCTAAAATAAAGATGAAAACAAAAAAGGCTATTTAGGTTAAATTCCTAAGGTTGCCTCTTTGTCACGCATATACACTTATATCACACGAATGTGATCTCACTGCGGGTTGGTAATGATTTACAAGCACACGTTCTAGAATAAATAAAATCACCGGCACACTCATAGCAAAAAGTTCGAGTATAAAAGATGTATGCTATACGAAACAGGCTCAAATCCTTACAATTTAGTGGAAAGGGCTATAATATGCGCTAGAAAATGTTATCAATACTAGAATGGATTTGCAATATTAACCGGGACACATCTCAAAATTTTCAAAATTTATCGTATTTCATAGTGGATTGATCCAGTTATTCTAATTTATTATCCTAAAAGCGTGAAAACAACTAGATTACACAAATTTTAAACTGGCCCAAAAATTGAAAGTGTTAAAACCGGTCACGTTTCTCCTATTTACCTCCCCCACACATAAGTTTTGCTTTATCGTCAATGTGAAAAATAAACTTCAAAGTATGTAAAAATAGGGAAAATAACTAATACTTCAATAGAAATGAAACTCCTCAGGCAAAGTAATCGCGATCGAACTCCATATGATAAATGCTACGCAAAAGCTGTGAGATCAATCGATTTTTTCTCCAAGCATCCTCCTCCATTACCTGCTGCAATTTATTCAAACAAAAACACACCAAATCCCTTGAAGTAAAGACGTCTTAGTTTGAACCCCCACTTCGTGGTTAGCGGAGTGGGATATCACGACACATCTTTTACTTGCTCCATATACTCAAATGTATGCTTTATTGGCATAATTTCAATATTCATGCATTTTTGCATTCACATATCATTCATGCTTCTTTGGCATTTTAACTTTCAATTTACTAAGAACAGAAAAAATTCGTTTTAAAGAATCAAGTTACAAAATTTGAGCTTTTTCTAAAAACATCGATTGACTTAGTTGAATTGAAATGAGCACGTATGATTAGGCGGATTAAAAGCTAATGGGAGAAAAAATCACAAGTTACTCATATAAGCTTTAGAAGAATCTTGCTCAGCACATAAACTTATATTTAACTCTATCATTTCTTGTTCTTCACCTCGTGAAAGCTTAGCTTACAATTAAGGAACTAGCTAGGGCTCAACACGCCCGATCGAGTCAAAAATTATTCTCATTCTACCCATTAGGAAAGTCGAAACTGTGACAAAACACTTATTGAATTTTTGAGAATTTTTCATTTTTTTTTTTTTTTTTTTTTTTTTGGTTTTTTTTTTTTTTTTTTTTTTTTTTGCAAAAATTTGGTGGTGAAAACGGAATTACATGATAACAACGGCAGCAGGCAAAATCTAATCGAAGATCCCCCCCCATACTAGAACTAAACATCGTCCTCGATGTTTTGAAAGGGGTACCTACGTAAATCTAAGGCGTTTATAAAGTGTGCCAAAAGATAAAACGTTAGTTGATTAGATTTGGATACTGGATTCCCAAAATGAAGCTGAGGATGTGAAAGTCTTGATAAAAATACGAGCATGAGAGTTCTTCACAATCCGGGCAATCCTGGACAATTAACAACACAAACACGAAACATGGGAATGGAAGAGGCAATCCTCCTCACAACAAGAAAACACTTATTCATAATACTACGATAGGCATGGGGTGCCTCCCACGAAGCGCTTGTTTAAGGTCACTATGCTTGACCCGTCACCTGAATTTATTGGACATTTGGGAATGTTTGGAGATCCGGGACTACCAATTGCGGTACGTCCCCTTCAAAGTAGTGCTTTAAACGATGACCATTCACTTTGAAGTTTGGCCCGGAGTTTTGAGATAACTCGACGGTGCCGTACGGGAAAACTTGTGTGATAGTGAATGGTCCTGACCAACGGGTCTTAAGCTTTCCTGAGAAAATCTTTAATCTAGAGTTAAAGAGGAGGACTCGATCACCGATGTTAAAAACGCGGTTCTTGATCTTGGAGTCGTGAATCCTCTTTGTCTTTTCTTTATAGATTATATAAAGAGTTCTTCGAAAAATAATGCTTCATCACGGATCTCAATTAAGTTCATTCTAGTTGAACTATCCTATGGTCACCAGCGTTTTCAGATCAAAGTTTGTATGTTTTAAGCCCATAGGCCTAGTGTTCTACACTCAACTGCAGATGGCAGGCTTTTCCGTAAACATTCTTAATGAGTACACCCAATTGGTGTTTTGTAAGCTGTGCGAAAGCCCATACAGCATCAGCTAGCTAACTGACCAAAAGGTACGGTTTTCGCCTACGGTCCCCTTTCAGAATTCGTTTCAAAACCAACGATGGGATTACCTCAACTTGTCCCTTGTTTGGTGGATGAATACGCGGTGGAGAGACGACTGAGAATGACGTCCCGTAAATAAGCATGACCGTTGCAAATTGGTTATTGCAAAAATGGTTTCCGCGATCACATATGATCACGAGGGGCACCGATATCATAGCGAAGAGAGATTTAAAGAATAATTTACAAACAACATCGGGCGTCATTGGTGGGGAGCGCTTTTATTCAACCCATTTTGATAAATAACCCACGGCCACGAGGGATGCATTTGTTGATCTTTGGATGATGGGAATGGCCCCATAAAGTCAATGCCCCAGACGTCAAAGATTTCACAAACTTGGATGGAATTTTGTGGCATCTCATCCCGTTGTGAAATTTTTCCTTGACGCTGGCATGAGTTGCAGTTTTTAACCAACTCATGGGCATCTTTGTAGATTGTGGGCCAAAAGAATCCGGAATCGAAGACTTTTCTTGCTGTGAGGTTTATAGCACCGTTGATGTCCACCGTGGCCCATCGTGGCAGGCCGTGAGGATGTCATGGGCTTCTTTGCCGAAAACACAACGTCGAATAACTTGATCCGCACAGATTTTAAACAGAAAGGGATCTTCCCAGAAATAATGCTTCACATCTTTTGAAGAAATTTCTTTTCTAGCCTGGGTTGACATCCCTTTGATCACGAAATTTCCCGCATGGTAGTTTGCGATGTCAGCAAACCATGGGGTACTAGCATCAAGAACAGCAATCGAACTAAGAGTTTCAAGAGGAAACTTTTCATTTATTTCTTTTGGATCGAGCTCATTCTTGTGAGGATTCTCTAATCGTGATAGATGATCAGCCGCTAGGTTCTCAGCTCCTTTTGTGTCAACTACATCAAAGTCGAACTCTTGAAGGAGCAGAACCCATCGGAGCAATCTCGCCTTAGAATCTTTCTTAGCAAAGAGATACTTGAGGGCGGAATGATCCGTATACACAGTGCATTTGTTCATGACAAGGTAAGATCGGAATTTTTCGAATGCGTACACCACGGCTAACATTTCTTTTTCTGTCGTGGTGTAACGTGATTCCGCCTCATTCATTGTTTTACTTGCATAGTGTATAGGCCTGAAATGTTTCTCATGACGTTGCCCCAAGACTGCACCTAATGCGAAATCGCTTGCATCGCACATAAGTTCAAATGGTTCATTCCAGTCTGGGGCAATTAGGATCGGAGCCTCTGTTAGATTCTTTTTGAGAGTGATAAATGCTTCAATACACTCTTTGGAGAAATAAAACGGAGTCTCTTTTTCGAGCAAATGGGTCATGGGACGGGCTATTTTTGAGAAATTCTGGATGAATCTTCTATAAAACCCGGCATGCCCAAGAAAACTACGGACACCTTTTACAGTAGTCGGGTGAGGGAGCTTTGCGATAACGTCAATCTTAGCTCGATCGACCTCAATTCCCGACTTGGAGATTTTATGTCCAAGAACAATGCCTTCCTTAACCATGAAATGGCTTTTCTCCCAGTTTAGAGCTAAATTGGTGTCTTCACACCGCTTAAGCATCTTTTCCAAATGGGTTAGGCATGTAGAGAAAGAACTTCCAAAAACCGAAAAGTCATCCATAAACACTTCCATCGTTTTTTCGATCATGTCGTGGAAGATTGCCATCATACATCTCTGGAATGTGCCTGGTGCATTGCAGAGGCCAAAGGGCATGCGGCGGTAGGCAAAGGTTCCGTATGGGCAAGTAAATGTTGTCTTTTCCTGATCATTTGGGTCGATGGGTATTTGAAAATAACCTGAGAAACCATCGAGAAAACAATAGTATTCGTTTCCCGCAAGCCTCTCGAGCATTTGGTCCATGAATGGTAGTGGAAAATGGTCTTTTCGGGTGGCTTCATTCAACTTTCGGTAGTCAATGCATACCCGCCATCCCGTAACTAATCGAGTTGGGATCAACTCATTTTGCTCATTCTCAACTACGGGCTTAAAACCACGTTTTTTTGGTACACAGTGACAGGGCTTACCCCAGGACTATCCGAGATAGGGTAAATTAATCCAGCGTTAAGAAGTGTATTCAACTTCTTTTTAATGACATCGTCGATTTTTTTGGGTTTACCCGTCTCTGATGTTGGACCGCTGGTGTGTAGTCCTCTTCCATTAGAATTTTGTGAGTACAAAATTCCGGGTTAATACCCTTGATATCGGAGAGTTTCCAAGCGATGGCTCGCTTGTGGGACTGCAACACCTTTATGAGAGCGGCTTTCTCCCAGACACTCAAATCTTTAGCAATGATGACTGGTAACTTGTTGTCACCCTCATAAAATGCATATTCAAGGTGGGGAGGTAAGTCCTTGAGCTCGACATCAGGAGGTTCATCAATTGATGTTTCATCGATTTTGGCTTCACAAATCTTAAGTTCTTTTTTAACCCCAGGAAAATAATTTGCATGGTTGGGAAGTAGCGATAAGGGCTCACTATTTAAGATAGCTTCAAGAAGAAGAATGTCCTTCTCGGGATCACATTCGGCATCATCAATTCCTGACTTATACGAAGTATCAGAAAGTTCAGCCTCGATTTCTTCAAGAATGAAATCACTACCCTCGAATGGAGTGAGGGTGGGAGAAGTGGTATCAACAATTGGTTCAAAGTAAGGAGTGGAATTTCCATTTGCTAATACTTCCGAGAAACCTAAAATCTCTTGGGAATATTCCTCACAAGCTATATCAATAAAGTCGACCTTGTTAACTGATTCTATGGCATTGTAGGAGAAATTTTTCGTATCTCCCACTTTGAAAGTCACGGATTTGTCATCATGTCTTAGGGTCATCTCTTCACCGTGAACATCGATCAAGGCTCTTGCCGTTCTTAAAAATGGTCTTCCTAAAATCAACGGGACTCTAGGGTCGGCATCATAGTCAACTACCACAAAATCGGCTGGAAAGTAGAAGGTTCCAACCTTCACAAAAACATCTTCGGCTATGCCGGTGGGAGTGGAGATTGATCGGTCGGCTAACTCGAGTACCATCCTAGTTTTGGTCAGTCCTTGGCGATTAAGCTTTTCAAAAACGGAGAGTGGCATTAGATTGATGCTTGCACCGAGATCGGCCAGGGCCAAGCATTCATCCAACTCTGGGAAATCACACGGTATCAGAAATCTACCCGGGTCTCCTAATTTTTCGGGAAATGTCTTTAGGATGACTGCCGCCCCCAGTGCAAATTTTCATTAACCGTGTTTTGTTTAATTCCATGATCTGGTTCTTTGTGGTTCAAAGCCCTTTCTGAACATTGGTGCAAACTTAGGCATGTGCAGGAGAGCATCTGCGAAGCTTAGCTCGAAGTGGAGATTCCAAAAAATTTCCATGAATTTCAAAGCTAAAAGGTCGTCCTTTTCGCGGATTTTCTCCTTGTTTACCCTAGATGGATATGGTAAAGTCGTTTTGGTTCTAGGCATGACAACTGGTTCATCAACTTGGACTATCGGAGGTTGGACGTCTTTGGTACTTCCGTTAGGAAGCACCGTGTCCTTTTACACTCGGTTTCAATTTTCTACCACCAGTGGTGGAATTTGAGGTCCATCATTGATAACACAGCTTCTGTTGTGTAGTTTTAATTAACCCTTCGGGTTAGCAACGGTGTTGCTAGGAAGAGAACCCAAACTTGAAGTAGAAGCTTGGTTGGAATTTACGATTTTGGTGAGCAAGTCGGTTATGTTGGACATTTGGTTTTGCATGTTTTGCATAACCGCATCATTAGCTTTGACATAGCTCTCAAAATCAGTTTTTGACACACCCGAAGCTTGATGAGCTGGAGCTTGGTAAGCTGGGTGTTGATTAACCGGGGGTTGATACATTGGGGCTTGTTGTTGAACCTGGGGGGGGATGTCGGGGGGGGGTTTGGATTTGACCTGGTTGTAGCCATTCCCACGGTTTTGGTTTTGGTTCCAACGATTCTGATTGTTGGCTTGGCTGTTGTGTTGTATGGGAGGAAAACCAGGTGGTCTGATTTGGTTTGCCATCGGTGGCGGACGGTAACCGGAATTTCCTTGGTTGAAATTGGCTGCGGCTGCTTGCGAGAGACTATTCTTTGGATGTATCTCCGTTAATTGTTGCTTTCGGTAGACGGACAATTACGATATGAGTGGGCACACCGCAAGGTAACACACACTTTGCTCAACGCCTTTTACAGGAGCGGGGTAGCTGGAAACTGGAGTTGTCTGCTTGTCGAGGAAGTATAGCTTTAACCATATCTTTCATTCAGCAACATCGATGATACACCGTGAGGGTGGGTAGCGTTCGTATCACTTAGCAAACAATGGCTTGCTTCGTGGAGTTACGAACTTTGACTTGCTTTCGATGATGCTTGAGCAATCAGCGGGCCTTTTGTCCAAAGTTGCCACCTGCGGCGGGTTCAAAGTTCTTGATCATTACATTTTAAGGCGTGTAAGATGTATCAAGTTGGTGAAGCTTACGAGAAATCCATGTTGGGACATGCTCGGAGAAGATCTTTTGGAATCGATCTCCAGCCTCACTAAACGATCATCAAATCTTTGTTTGAAATTGGTATCTCGTTCCGAGATTTGTCGTTTTAGAGGTGGGAAAAAATGAATTTTGAATTTAGCAAACGAGGTCATACCATGTTTGAATTGATCGAGGAGGGTTCTTTTTCATGCATATCCGGGCTGCCCCCGCGAAGAGAGAAAGGAAAAAATGCATCTACTTAATTGTTGTGGTCGGGGACATTAGGATATTCTCAAAAGTTAGAGGTGATTTTATTGAAGTAACGGATGTGGCATGTGGGTCCTCTCTTTGTCATGACCGAAGTACTGATTAGTTCTGGAAAAAGGAGTTAGCAAACCCATGCTTGATCTCAAAATTTGCTGCTTCGATTTCCAGGAACAACTATTGTGTCCTCGTATCCCTCGTGGGAGCGGAGCAATTCTGCCATAGTTCTGTTATCAGGCCCCCCTATCGTATTGGGAGTTTCAACAAGATGAGGAGGAACTTGTTGTTGTTGTTGTCGTAGACGACGAGCTTGGGAACGAGTGCGCATGCACTAAATAGAAATATAAAAAGAAAATTTACTCTAATTTTTTATTTTTTTGGTTTTTCAGTTTATTCACAATCTATTTTAAACGGACAGGAACCTAAAACTAGACAACTTGAACCCAAATAGTCTACTTACTTCACGGTAGCTCTCAAAATGATAAACGCACAGGTGAGCGGAGGAGTAGGAATAGCGCGAAGCTTATTTCTCCTTTCGGGTCGTAGTTCCTAGGAACAACCCTCCTTATACCCACTTTATAGCTTGTTTAACTTTTCAAGGTGAGCCGTATATCGTAAGAGACACAAATGGCAAGTTTTAAATCTTTGATTCGAGTTGGGAACCAATAAGTTCACCGGAAGTTATTATGATAATACCTCAATTGAGAATATTATATTTTGGTATTTTTACCAATTTGTGAATTTTATTTCTTTTTTTATGGACAATGTTTTTATATTTTTGGTTTTTTTTTCTTTTGTTTTTATATGATAATTATACTAATAAAAGAAAATGAAAAATATTTTTGTACTTTTTTATATTTTTTATAGAAGAAAAATATTAAGATGTTCACACAAATTTTAACGTAACGAAATTCGTTTCACAGCCTCCCCGGCAGCGGCGCCAAAATTTGACTCGCGCAACTTACTCCTATAAAAACTATCTTATATATATATATGAATATATAGAATGACAGCAAGGATCAGAAAAACCGCGAGAGCAATAAAACCTGGAATCAGTGTAGGTGTTCCGGGCGTTAGGTACCCAACGAGGCTAAAAAATGGAAATCGCAAGACCATCTGATGATTTGTGTTGAATGTCACAAGGGATGGATTTGCACTAATGATAAAATAAGCAAATGCACATAAAAATAGCAAAGAGAATAAGCTGGAACAAGAATCAAAACTAGAAAAGGCAAAAACGCTTAAAACTTCTACACTAAGGCCAAGGAATATGCTCAAATAAACTTAAGACAATCAAATAAGCTAAACTAAACTCTAAATAAGCAATACAAAAAGCAAATTAAGCTAAATTAAACAAGATAAACACAACAGTACTAACAACAGTACTAACAGTTTTAACTACCAGTACTAACTTGGAGTTAGTACTGCTAGGCTAAAGTTAGTTTATGTTAGCCTAAGGTAGTATGCTAGGCTTAACAGACTCAAAGAAAATAATAAATAAAGCAAAAGCTAAACAGAAGTTCACCTAACCTTAATAAGCAACTTAGTATTTGGAACTAGCAACTAAGAATAAAAACTAAAATGATAAATAAGCTAGATAAAAATAAAACTGATAAAACTTTAAAATTTTTTTGGAAAAGGCAAAAAGTTCTAATGAAGACAGTATACCAAACTGGCTTAATCTACTCTAAAAAGCTAAACCAATCTTAAATAAGTACAAACAATAAGCTAATAAGCAGAAATGGTCTATCAGTACTAACAGTACTAACTAACAGTACTAACTTGGAGTTAGTACTGCTAGTGTTGAGTTAGTACTGCTACCTTTGAAATCCAAGAAAATGAACTAGCAGTACTAACTTTGAGTTAGTACTGGTAGCTTTAAGTTAGTGCTGTTCCAAAAGTGAACTAGCAGTACTAACTTTAGGTTAGTACTGCTAGTTGAAAATACCCCTTAAAAATCATTTTTTCTTTCAAACTAATTAAAAACAGATTATCTATTAACAAAATAAGACACTTATAAGCAATTATGATTAAGATTAAGCACTTAAATAAGCTGAAATGGCCTAGCAGTGTTAACTCAAAACTAACAGTGTTAACAAATGAACTAACAGTACTAAGCAAAATAAGCACCAAACATACTGATAAAGCACAATTTAGCAGTTCTACAATCAATAAGAAAAACAAGAAAAAGAGAAACTTACAACACCCTTGCTCAAAACAGGGTCAAACAAAGAATCTACAAGCTCTAGCTTGTATAAAACAAGCTAGTGAGAGTCCATAAGCCCATCCAGAACTGGCTTATCATCCATAACATAAGCTGTGGTATATTTGAGAGTGATACTTATGATTTTCTCTTAACTACTTAACTTTTTATTTTTACTTAATGAAAACAGCTTATGAGTAAGCTGTGGTGAGAGCTTTTTGAACACAAAACAATATGATTAAGAAACTTAACACTGGTATTGTAAATTGACTTAAAAACTTCAAACTTGCATTAATCTTGAAAGTGTTACAAAGCTGAAAGTAAAAAGCTGTAAATGACTTTGAAATTTAAACTAAGATTAAAAACTGAAAATTAATTAAAAACTAGATTCTAAGATGCCTCAAAGGCTTACAAAAGGCTCTATTTATAGCCGAAGTCTTCATCTTGCAGCTTGTGCTTCTTTGTAGAGATAAAAACAAGTGTGCTTGTTGTGTGAGGAGAGACTAAAACAAATCCCAGCCTTTGATTTCTTTTGAGCTTCTTTGGAGACAATCTCAGCCATCGAAAATGCTTTGGGAAAGGTTAGGGATTGCCAACATGGACTTTATACAGCTGGGGGGGGGAAATAGTAGGGTGGATGAAATGATTTTGGTAGGGTGTTGAGTGGTTTTGCAGGGGAGAAGGTATGGGACGATAGTCCAAGTTGTAACTGGGTTTTGGGGCGGGAAAGAAGACTTTTTGGGGGAGTAGGCAGCTTGGTCCCCTCAAGTTTTATAACTTGAATGCAATCTCTACCCGATGTGCACTTTTGACCCTTGTCTTTTTATTTATTGTAATACAACTTTAGGCTTGGCAGTTTTTAGCCCCTCAAGTTGTATTTTCTGCATGCGGATGACTTTAGACTTCGACTTGGCTTGGTCCTTTCCTTCCCGTGCTTGGATTTGTTTGCTTTTGGCTTTCTTTTTGTTCTTTTTCTTGAATATCCGTATCCTGCACAATACAAAAGCAAAACATACAAATACAATGCGTTTTTGGTATGTTTTTAGTCATTTAAGTCCGTTTTAAATGGAGAATGGTATGTGTAATTAAGCACATACCAATTATCAAGAATTGAACAAACTTACTATGAAGAACCGATATCCACTTCCGAGAATCGACGATTTGTTTGATTAGTTGCAAGGGTCGAGCGTCTACTCCAGGATCAACCTAAGGTCGGGTTACCACCAACTCAGAGTTCGAGAGGAAGACATTCCAAAGACGGCATTTAGGACTCACTATGGCCACTATGAGTTCTAAGTAATGCCTTTTGGATTGACCAACGCACAGGCGGTATGAATGGATCTGATGAATCGGGTGTGCAAACTATATCTAGATAAATTCGTGATCGTTTTCATTGATGACATTCTGATCTATTCCAAGAGCAAAGAAGAACATGAACACCTTAAGTTGATTTTAGAATAGCTTATGAAGGGGAAGTTGTATGCCAAGTTTTTGAAGGGTGAATTCTGGATTCCAAAAGTGCAATTTCTCGGTCACATAAGTGCTAGTGAAGGCATTCACGTTAATCATGCTAAGATCGAGTCAATCAAGGATTGAGCGTCGCTAAAGACTCCAACTAAAATTCATTAATTTTTAGGCCTTGCCGGTTATTACCGACGATTCATCAAAGGTTTCTCATATATCGCTAAGCCTATAACGAAATTGACTCAGAAAAGCGTGAAGTTTGATTGGGGAGAAAAGGAGGAAGCTGCTTTCCAGATGCTAAAACAAAAGTTGTGTAGTGCGCCAATTTTGGCTTTACCCAAAAGTAGTGAGAACTTCGTGGTTTATTGTGATGCTCTGTGGTATGTGCTTAATTACACATACCATTCTCCATTTAAAACGGACTTAAAAGACTAAAAACATACCAAAAATACATTGTATTTGTATGTTTGCATTTGTATTGTGCAGGAACGGTATATTCAAGACAAGGAACAAAATAGAATGCCAATCACAACAATATCCAAGCACGGGAAGGAAAGGACCATGAGAAATAACGAAGCCAAAGTCAGTCATAAGTCAGTCACTCAAAGAAAATTACAACTTGAGGGGCTCTAAATACTGCCAGCCTCCTAAAGTATTTATTACAAAAGATTAAAAGACAAGGGTCAAAAGTGCACACCGGGTAGAGATTGCATTTAAGTTATATAACTTAAGGGGACCATTCTGCCTACTCCCCCAAAAAGTCTTCTTTCCCGCCCCAAAACCCAGTTACAACTTGTATGTCGCCCCATACTTCTTCCCTGCAAAACCACTTCTCTCCCTAGCCAAAATCATTTCATCCACCCTACTAACCCCCCCCCCCCGTGTCTTAAATGCCTTCGTTGGCAATCCCTCTCCATTTCCTAAAAAGCATTTAGATGGCTAGACTTGTTCAAAGCCAGCTCAAAGAAATCAATGGCTGTGATTTGCTTTAGATTCCCCCACACAAACAAAGCACCTTCGTTTTTGCTCTCCAAAAGAAGCACAAGCTGCAAGTCCAAGACTTCGGCTATAAATAGAGCCTTTTGTAAGCCTTTGAGGCATCTTAGAATCTAGTTTTTAATTAATTTTCAGTTTTTAATCTTAGTTTAAATTTCAAAGTCATTTACAGCTTTTTACTTTCAGCTTTGTAACACTTTCAAGATTAATGCAAGTTTGAAGTTTTTAAGTCAATTTACAATACCAGTGTTAAGTTTCTTAATCATATTGTTTTGTGTTCAAAAAGCTCTCACCACAGCTTACTCATAAGCTGTTTTTCATGTAAGAAAAAATAAAAAGTTATGTGTTAAGAGATAATCATAAATATCTCTCAAATATACCACACTTTTGGTTATGGATGATAAGCCAGTTCTGGATGGGCTTATGGACTCTCACTAGCTTGTTTTATACAAGCTAGAGCTTGTAGATTCTTTGTTTGACCCTGTTTTGAGCAAGGGTGTTGTAAGTTCTCTTTTTCTGTTTTCTTAATCTCGCAGAAACTTTTTTAAGTGCTTATTTGCTTATTTGCTAGTGAAAAGTGTTTGTATTACTTTCTTACTGAGTACTGTTAGTTTATTTGTTGAAACTGCTAGTTATGAGTTAACACTGCTAGGCCATTTCAGCTTCTTTAAGTGCTTATTCTTGATTGAAAGTTGCTTATAAGTGTTTTAATTTATTACTTGATAATCTGTTTTTAATTAATATAAAAAGAAAAATGATTCTTGAAAACTTTCAAGAGTATTTTCAACTAGCAGTACTAACTGGTTAGTTGTACTGCTAGTTCACTTTGGACAAGCACTAACTTTTAAATAGCTACAGTACTAATCAAAGTTTAGTATGCTGTTCATTTTCTTGGTTTTAAAGGTAGCAGTATAACTCAACACTTGCAGTACTAACTCCAAGTTAGTACTGTCATGTTAGTACTGTCAGTTAATCATGTTTAGTACATGGAAGTTCATTTTAGTCTATTCAGCTTATTATTTCAGCTTGTTTAAGATTTCCTTAGCTTTTTAGAGTAGATTAAACCATTTTCCTTTGCTGTTTGTCATTTAAAATTTATTTTCCTTTTAAAGTATCTCAATAGTTTATCAGTTTTGTTTTCTTGCTCATTTATATATTAGTTTATTTCTAGTTGCTTTTCTTATTGCTAAGTGCTTTTTAAGGTTAGGTGAACTTTTGTTTTAGATTGTTTTGCTTATTTTTATTTCTTTGAGTCTGGTTAGCCTAGCAGGTAACTAACCTGAAGATAATAGTACTTAACCTGTTTTTTAGCCTAGCAGTACTAACTCCAAGTTAGTACTGGTAGTTAAAACTGTTAGTACTGTTGTGTTTATCTTGTTTAATTTAGCTTAATTGCTTTTTGTATTTGCTTATTTAGAGTTAGGTTAGCTCATTTGATTTTTCTTAAGTTTATTTGAGCTTATTTGTGCCTTAGTTTAAAGTTTTAAAGTGTTTTTGTCATTCCTAGTTTTGATTCTTGTTCCAGCTTATTCTCTTTGCTATTTTTATGTGCTTTTGCTTATTTTTATCAGTTTTAGTGCCTAATCATTCCCTGTGACATTCAAACACAAATCATCAATCGTCTTGCGATTTTCCATTTTAGCCTCGTTGGGACATAACGACCCGGGAACACTCTATACTGCTTCCGGTTTCATTGCTCTCGCGGATTCTGTTCCTTGATATATATTTATATTTGTTTACATTTATCTATGTATAAAGAGGGTTAAGTTTTTGCGAGTCAAATTTTGGCGCCGCTGCCGGGGAGGCTGTGAAACGAATTTCGTTACATTTGAAAATTTGTGTTTACATCTGTGAATATTTTCTTCTATAAAAACATAAAAAGTACAAAAATATTTTTCAATTTTCTTTTACTAGTATAATTATCATCTAAAAACAAAAGAAAACCAAAAATATAAAAACATTGTCCATAAAAAGAAATAAAATTCACAAATTGGTAAAAATACCAAAATATAATATTCTCAATTGAGGTATTATCATAATAACTTCCGGTGAACTTATTGGTTCCCAACTCGAATCAAAGATTTAAAACTTACCATTTGTGTCTCTTACGATATACGGCTCACCTTGAAACGTTAAACAAACTATAAAGTGGGTATAAGGAGGGTTGTTCCTAGGAACTACGACCCGAAAGGAGAAATAAGCTTCGCGCTATTCCTACTCCTCCGCTCACCTGTGCGTTTATCATTTTGAGAGCTACCGTGAAGTAAGTAGACTATTTGGATTCAAGTTGTCTAGTTTTAGGTTCCTGTCCGTTTAAAATAGATTGTGAATAAACTAAAAAACCAAAAAAAAAAAAAAAATTAGAGTAAATTTTCTTTTTATATTTCTATTTAGTGCATGCGCACTCGTTCTCAAGCTCGTCGTCTTCGACACCATCAAAATCAACAAGTTCCTCCGAATCTTGTTGAACCTCCCAAAGATACGATGGCTGATAATCGAACTATGGCAGAATTGCTCCAGGCTCCCACCGAGGGATACGAGGACGCAATTGTTGTTCCTGAAATCGAAGCAGCAAATTTAAGATCAAAATGCGGTGCTAACTCTTGTCCAGAACAAGCAGTCTTCGGACATGACAAGAGGACCCACATGCCACATCCGTACTTCAATAAAATCACATCTACTTTGGATATTAATCGGTCCCGACCACCATCAATTATGTTGATGCTTTTTCTCGTTATCTCTCTAGAGGGGGCAGCCGGATATGGCTGAAAAAGAACCCCCCTCAATTCGATACAATTCAGTCATGGTGATGAACTCGTTGCTACAAATTCATAAATCAGTTTTTTCCACCTTCTAAAAGACAAAGCTTGGAACCGTGAATACTCCAATTTCATATCAAAGATTTGATGAGTCGTTTAGTGAGGCTTGTGGATCGATTCAAAGACTTCTCCGAGCATGTCACAACTTGGATTCTCGGGAGCTCACCCACTTGATACTTTTACAACGCCTTTAAATGGTTAATTGATCAAGACTCTTTGAACTCCGCCGCAGGTGGCAACTTTTTGGACAAAAGGCCCGCTGATTGCTCAAGCATCATCGAAAGCAAGTCCAAAGTTCGTAACTCCCGAAGCAAAGCCATTGTTGCTAAAGTGAGTACGAACGCTCCCACCTCCGGTGTATCTCCCGATGTTTCTGAATTGAAAGATATGGTTCGAGCTCTACTTCTCGACAAGCAGACATCTCCAGTTCCAGCTCCCGCTCCCGTAAAAAAGCGCGTATCTTGTTTGATGCAAAGTTGTGTTTCTGCGGTGGTACCTACTCGAATATCTGTATATTTCCAGCTACCGATAGCGATAGCAACAATTACCGAGATAACATCCAAGAATACGTCTCGCAAGCAGCCGCAGCAAATTTCAACCAAGGAAATTCCGGTTACCGTCCGCCACCGATGGCAAACCAAATCAGACCACCCGGTTTTCCTCCCATGCAACACAACAGCCAAGCCAACAATCAGAATCGTTGGAACCAAAACCAAAACCGTGGGAATGGCTATAACCAGGGTCAAATCCAAAGACCCCAGGTTCAACAACATGCCCCAATGTATCAACCCCTGGTTAATCAACACCCAGCTTACCAAGCTCTAGCCCATCAAGCTTCGGGTGTGTCAAAAACTGATTTTGAAAGCTATGTCAATGCTAATGATGCGGTTATGCAAAACATGCAAAACCAAATGTCCAACATAACCGACTTGCTCACCAAAATCGTAAATTCTAACCAAGCTTCTACTTCAAGTTCGGGTTCTCTTCCTAGCAACACCGTTGCTAACCCGAAGGGTGAATTGAAAGCAATCACCACAAGAAGCGGTGTTTCATACGATGGACCTCAAATTCCACCTCCGGTGGTGGAAGCTGAAACCGAGGTAACAAAGGACACGGTGCTTCCTAACGAAAATACCGAAGACGTCCAACCTCCGATAGTCCAAATTGATGAAACAATTGTCATGCCTAGAGCCAAAACAACTTTACCATATCCATCTAGGATAAACAATGAGAAAATCCGCGAAAAGGACAACCTTTTGCTTTGAAATTTATGGAAATTTTCCGGAATCTCCACTTCGAGCTGAGCTTCGCAGATGCTCTCCTGCACATGCCTAAGTTTGCACCGATGTTCAGAAAGCTTTTAAACAACAAAGACAAGATCTTGGAATTAACCAAAACACCGGTTAATGAAAATTGCTCAGCAGTCATCCTAAAGACATTTCCCGAAAAATTAGGAGACCCGGGTCGATTTCTGATACCGTGTGATTTTCCAGAATTAGATGAATGCTTAGCTCTGGCCGATCTCGGTGCAAGCATCAATCTAATGCCACTCTCAGTTTTTGAAAAGCTTAATCTCTAAGGACTGACCAAAACTAAGATG
>BQNB010063164.1:1738-35791 GCA_026074375.1 Tanacetum coccineum
AAATTACCATAGGCTTGATAAAGGATCAAACCTCCACCGCTAGGCGTAAGTACTAAAAGTTACTATCAAAGAGGTATTTAAAGGGTTGTGGGGGTGTAGGTGTAATATGATAAACATGGAAACGGAAACGAATGGGAAATATTTGGGGGGTGACTTTTTGGGTGAATTTTAGGGTAAAGTAGTGAGCTAATTATTTATAAGAATACCCGCTGATTTGGTTGCTAAGCGAAAGACTCGACCACTTGGACAAAGATATATAAACTCTACACAACTTTACATCAAACTCTTTCTTTTTCTTTTTATTTAACATCACTTGAGGTTTATAGATACACATCTACACTTGAGCTTTTACATACTCAATACATGAGCTATTCTAATGACCCGAATTGAGATGGATCAAAATAACATGGAGATTATCCAATAAATATATGGGGGTATTGACTTAACCTCTCTTTCCTATTCTTCCGCAAAATAAATACTACTATGAATCCCAATCGTCCCAAAACTGTATTTACAAGGATAAAGACTTAGCAACCGTGTACTCAAATAATTAACTTGGGTTAAAACATAATGTACTAAAAGCGAGTACATACAAGGTAGGCTAAGGCAATTTGGGTGTAACAATTGGTTCAGGGGGGATAATGCTCTTCATTAATAGTCCAGATTAACCAGAAAATTACAAGAACCATAAAAAAGGATAGGCTCGGAGGGGTGTACTAGGGGTATCCTGCACTAAAAATGAGTGCATGGCAAGGTGTGGGATAGTTATATGATCGAGGTGACCATCATAACAAATACAAGTTTAAAACATGGATTAATCCTAGTGCCTCTTATCATTTAGCAAATCGTAATTCTTACTATGCGGTCTAGGGATGCATCACAAAAATAAGTTCTAAAATTTAATACACTACCGGTACACTCATATAATTTTAAACCGATACCAATGCTCCAGAAAAGGCGACGAAACCACATATACACATCCATAACGATGTAATAGATATACATGATTGCTCACTCCTTAAATCGAGAAAGCTAAAGGTAAAATTATCTTGGGTAACAAAAATAGATACCCGAATTCCTAAAGATCTAAGGGTGAACCTCACATTTTTGGGGTGGAATTTTGAGGGTTTTTATGCTAGTCATATAAATTCCTATCCATGAGACGCTAATAATGCTCGGTTTTCATCGGTATGTGTCATAATTTTTTTTAAAATTTAGGTCAAAATTACCGTCTATGCTATGTTTTGATATATTACACATCTTTTAAGGAACAAGCAAATGGAAATTGAAGGAATAGTTTCTAAGGCTTATTTCCCCTACACTTAAGTTGAACATTGTCTCTAATGTTCTTAAAAGTACCCGTAAAACGGATAAAGGGAAAAGAAAACAAGTAAAAAAACTAGTACACCCTTGGTTTGCTCAATAATGGAGAAGAAACATGCGATAACTGGTTAAATCGTCCTTCAAGAATCATCATCTAGAAACTTCCTAAGAACTTCCAAGCTTCTTCTCATCAAATATAACCTGCAAATCAAAGACAAAGACAACTACACCTGGCGTAAATCGGCGGGATATGATATATACAACGAAACTTTTAGGGTTGACTCTATGAAAGCAGTAAAGATATGATGAAAGTGATGATACAATCATAGGTTTCTGCAGGTTTAAAAAAATACAAATTTTGGATATTGTACAAATCATTTTTCAAAAATAATTGAAAAAATTCGAATCTTCACAGACCTGGAGACGCGACGCCATCAGGAAAGATCCTGACGCCATCTCCACGTTCTGTGAAAATTTCAATTTTGTTTTTCTTGAAAAAATTTCTACACGCAATTCTATTAGTTATTCCTTGTGTAAAATACTAAATAAAAACTGAGATTAATCATTACAATCATATGACTCGAAACTGACGCGAATTAATCTAAACAATTTATTTTATATGTTTAAATTGGTTCTTATAAACCAGATATTTCTCCCTACACTTATTTGATGCAAAATACCTTTGATCGTTAATAAGGCGAAGTTAAAAACAAGACAAAGCATGATCACAAATAATTCAAACATAAAAGAATAAACGATAAAGAGTTAAAACACAAGACACTCCAAAATGCGGGAAAATAAATATTAGGTTGCCTCTTAAAAAGCGATTATCTTTATTTATGAGTCTTTTAGCTAGACTCGAAGTCACACGTCTAGGTTTCATGGTAATGATCCAAGTAGATGATCTCTCTTGGAGTCTCTTTTTTTGAAAAAGTTTTCTAGAGGTGGGGATTGATTGGAAGGTTTTGGTGAATTCTTCTCCATCCAGATCAATTATCCTAATCTTGGCATGCCATTCCCCGTCTCTATTTTTGGGTGGTTTGTCCCAATTGATCAGGTTCTCTATTAAGTCCTCCAACTCCCACATGTTTCCCTTAAGGTTAATGGGTAAAGCCCCTAAGAATTCTACCATTTTTTAAACACTAGGACATCTTTAAATGGATTAAGTTCGGCGTCTCTAGCTATTTCCCATTCCCTGGGTAAATGATGGTCTAAGAAGTCTTTTCTGGTGTAAAAAGGGGTTTGAGCACCTATACCATCCGTACTAAGTCTTGGTCCATAAGATTCTCTCCTACCCAAAGTAGTTCAGTAAGGCACTTCTTAACTTTCTAGGTCGATTTCCTTTACCCCAAATACTGACATAGTTATTCCTTCTCCCACTGATATCTTTGCTTTTCTACAATCTATCACGGAACTAGCGGTCGCTAAAAATCCTCTTCCTACAAGTAAAGGGGTTTTGGGGTCCTTTTTCATGTCTATAACATAGAAGTCTTCCAAAAGTTTTAACCTTCCTATGTGAACTTCTACATTTTTGATGATTCCTACAGGATAGGACTTAGTTCCATCGGCTAACCCAAAGACATGGTCGGTCTCCTCTAGTAATCCTATTGTAAGCTTTTTAAAGAGGTATAATGGGATTAGGTTCACACAAGACCCTAAATCGGCTAAGGTATCAAAAGGCTCGGAGCTCCCTAGTCTACAAAGCCAGGTGAATAATTCGGGATCCTTTATTTTCTTAGGCATTTCACCATGAATAAATGCGGACCCGTTCTCACCCAGCTCTAAGCTCTCCACATACTTATCAAGGATAGCGTTATACATTAAAGCATGAGCTAGGACTTTGAGAACCGGTAAGTTAAAATGCAAATCTTTGAATTCATCTTCTAGAGTATGTTCGGGTTCCTTTGATCTTGGTGTCCCGACTTCATTGACCATTAGTGTTTTAGTTTTTGATTGGTCGTTTTCATTATGTTGGTTAGAACATGTTTTAATAGCATTGATTGAATTGCGAATTTGGGATGAGCATTGGGGGTCTTCCATTGGGTAAGAACGAGCAGATAAAACTAGAGAGGTAGAATTAACATTTAGTTTCGGGTTCTTAACTGGGTCACTTGGGAGTGCTCCCGTTATTCAATCAGTAATGGCCTTCAAGATTGTGCCAATTTTATTGGTCATCTCACTTTGTTGTTGTTTGAAATCGGCTTCAAACTTAGACAATCTAGCGTCTTGAGATGCCATGAAGTTAGACATTAATCCTTTTATATTGGATTGATTGTTAAAATTTTAAGGATTGTTGTTGAAGGAGCGGTTCGGGAATGAACCGTTGGGCTGAAATTGATTAAGTGGGTTTGAAAAATTATTTTAAGAATTTTGGGGTTGTCTCCACCTAAGGTTTGGGTGGCTTTTCTATGACGGATTATAGGTGTCACCAAGGTTGTTTTGCTCGGGTTTGAAAGTGTACCACTTTCCTCCCGCTTCATCGGTATGCGATGACGCATAATCAACAAAAGCTTGCTCAGGATTTTCCGTGCAGTACTGAGTGTCGTGGGGACCACAACAGATCTCACATGAAGAAGTGATTTTGTTCACTTGAATAGGTTGTTTAGGAACAAGATGAGCTTCCATCAAGCGTTGGAGTTGATTCTCGAGCTCAATGAGATGACGGTCAGATGTACTCGGGAAATCTTGTGGCACAGAGATTGCCTTAACCGGTTTAGCGAAGTCCCTTGGATCATTCCAAATTTCGTTGTCATAGAGTGCTAGGTCTTCTAAGAGTGCCCAAGATTCTTTTGCGTTTCTGTCACGAAGTTTACCATCAGCCGACTGATCGATGGTTCATCTAGTAACGGGAATGACATGGTCATAAAAGATTTGGACTTGGAGCCAAAGATCGATGCCATGTTGAGGGACTTTTGGAGTAAGTCCTTGAAACAAGTCCATGCCTTAGAAAGAGACTCTCCTTGATGTTGTTAGAATATCAGGATGTCATTACAAAGTTTTGCAGTCCTTCCTGATGGAAAGAATTGAGCAAGGAAACGAGTAGTAAAATCCTCCCATGTGGAGATGGATCCTAATGGAAGACGTTCAAGCCAATTGCTAGCTTGATCGCGAAGGGAAAATAGAAATAAAAGCAGGCGCGTTCTTTCCCTATTTTCAACATCAAGGTCAAGTGAGTCCACAAGTTTTAGAAAATCCTTAAGATGTTGGTTTGGATCCTCGGACCAAAGTCCGTAAAAAGAGCATCCGTTTTGCACCAACTGGATGGTGTCGGATCGAAGAGGCACCACATTGTTCTCTTCGGGGAGCTCAATGATGTTTCGATAGCCCTCGTGGCTAGGTTTAGAGTAATCTCCAAGAGTACGGATAGGATTTTCGTCTCCCATGGAGGTCAACAAAAATGGATTACGAAACAAATAACACAAAGAAAAGATAGACGACAAGAAACCTAATTAACTGAAAATAAAATTCTTACTTGATAGGAATCAAGCGAGTAGATCTAAGCTAAACAAAATTCAAAACCTAACTATTCCCCGACAGCAGCGCCAAAAACATGATGCGGGTTTCGCAACTCGCAAGGAGTTTTACAGTCCCCTAGGCAAAGTACCTAACCGTTGTAGTGTAGTAAGGCAAGACTCGGGGGTTGTTATCATTCTCTAGGGGAATAAGTTAGGAAGGCTCGAACATAATCTAACAAAGGTCTACGGGGTTGAGAGAAGATTCTTTTTGTATTTTTATATTTTAAGAAAGCATGTAAATATCATGGTTTGAGAGGTTGATTTGTTTTAACTAATTAAACTAATGATAAATCTAAACTACTTTGGTGATAACCATATGATAAACGAACGTATTTACTTAATCATGCACTAATTTTTAGTATGTTTCTCCTAATCCTGTTGCTTTGTCACACTTGTGATGATCTGTGTAAGTATTTCCTAAGTCATGAACGAATTACACGACCTCGCCGTCTATGTAATATTCTGTTAAGGCACCGCAAAAGTAAGGTAGTATAAAGACTATTACAAGGCCCTTAAGAGTACATTACATGCATTTAAAATATCTTAAGAGGGATCAACCATATTAAGGGTAAGGTAGTATGAAGACTGTTACCGATGGTATCCTTTCTACACACTCACGTTTCCCTAGACGTCTATGCCAATTTAATATCTTAAGGCTAGTTTTCTAAAGCCTAACGCGCACATCCATCATAAGAAGCAACATTAAAAGGATCTACATATGAAGTTTCATGAAATCATAAGTAAATTCTAAAGGATATAGCCTAGCATGTTAATCAAAGGAGAAGAACAAGATTTAATCAAACAACACATAGACATATTGAAAGATTAAAGGGATAGATGAACTTCACTTGATTAAAACATGTGTTTGAGGCTGCTACAAGAGGGGTTTAACACCCAAAAAATGGCCTACACAGCTGCTAAACTCGACTAATGATAATAGGGTTCGTCTCTCAAAAGTTACACACTTAAAACCCTAAAAATAGATTTGTATATATAGGGAAATAGGCGCGACGGCGTCGCGTTATAGTCCTGACGCCGTCGTGCCGCAAGGTCTTCTAGGGTTTCTTTAAGTCGGCTGCGTTCTAACGCTATCTAGAAATCCGTGACGCCGTCCCTTGAATATTTTGACGTCTTCGCTTGTAGTTGGCGATGCCGTCTCCACACACTGTATGCTTTTCTTCAAAATAGTTGGTGTAGAGTCGTAGTCTTGTCAGTTTCTTCTCCAATTGAACCCAAGTCACGTGTATTTCCTCTAAAAGCCATCCAAGTGCTAAAAACACAAAACAAATGATTAAGCACATAATCTAGGCACATTTGCATGATTTAGGGGGTTAAATGACCTCGAAAAAATGTATAAAATGACACCTCATCAGGTGTTTAGTGACTTATGGGAGTACACTCCGTACCTCTAGTCTCATAACCCATTATGAACTGAACCCACAATTGAACTAAATTTCCAACACTCTTATTAACCTTAGTATTGTTTATAATAAATGCATGTCTTTGTTCATTCGTGTTGATAATGGTAATTCCGTTCACGTCACTAAAACAGGTCATAATGCTTTGTCAACTCCTCATCGACCCCTTTATCTTTGTAATGTTTTTGTTGCCCTTAATACAGTTAAAAACATTATTTGTGTATGTTAATTTACTAGAGATAATAAGTGTACCGTTGAGTTTGATAGGTTTGGTTTTTCTATGAATGATTTATTGACTCGCCATATCCTACTCTAATGTGACAGCTCAAACG
The DNA here is from genome assembly GCA_026074375.1 of Tanacetum coccineum. Classification (NCBI taxonomy): domain Eukaryota; kingdom Viridiplantae; phylum Streptophyta; class Magnoliopsida; order Asterales; family Asteraceae; genus Tanacetum; species Tanacetum coccineum. The sequence continues at coordinate 8,327 of BQNB010063164.1, forward strand.
ACCTCTACCTTATAACCATCACGTCACTAGTTCCTCAAGCTCTTTTGTCTATCATCTGTTCTACGTGGCACGAAATGTTAGGTCACCCCGGAGATGAAGTGATAAATTCTTTTAATTCCCGCAATTTAATTCATTGTAATAAGGCCAAGTCTCTCGTCCTTTATCTTACGTGTTAGCTTGGCAAGAACATGTGATTCCCTTTTTCTAGTTCAGGTACAATTGTTGATAATAGTTTTGTTATTACCCATTGTAAGTTGTGAACTTCTCGTATTTTGAATTGGTTTAAATATCATTTTATTTTTCCTAGTCATTTCAATTGTTATATTTGGGTGTACCCCTTACGTAATAAGTCGGATGCATTTTCCAAATTATTGCATTTTTTAATTATGTAAAAGAAAATTTTAAGTGTGAAATTAAAGCCTTTAAGTGTGGTCATGGTGATGAGTTGAACAACACTTCCTTTCAAATTCTTTTTGCCGAATATAGAATCAAAATGCGTATTTTCTAGTCCTAAAACCTTATAACAAAATGGTAAGACCGAGAAAATGCTTTGTGTTATCAACAACATTATCGATACTATAATGGGTCAAGCTCACCTACCTCCAACATTTAGATGGAAACCCTTCATACGGCCGCTTAACTTTTAGATATATTGGCTTCCATCGCCATCGATAAGAAAATACCCCTAAAAGTATACAACTACGTACCAATTTATTTTACACTTAAGATTTTTTGTATCTTAGCTACCCCCACCTATACACCACCCATCAACTTGATCCATGTTCTACACCTTGTATCGTTTTTTGGATACCCGACCTATCATCGAGGTTATCGGTGTCATGACCTTTTTGTTAGTGAAAATATTACGATATTTAATCTATACATTCTCTTTATGTTTTGGTGATGACAAATATGTAACTTGTAACACATAACGTAAAGTGCTTAAGTTACTCGTAATCATAAATCATCAATACATTCATACGTCAACATCTATCGACATCTCAAGTCTGCTTCAACTACAAATATAAGTTTGTACCTGACGTAAATCACTAAAGGTATGAACAAACAAACTTTAAATTTGTTAGATGATTAAAAAAATAATTTTTGTCCTAAAATTTACATTTTTATAAATGTAACAAAACCTTTTTACAAAAATAATTAGAAAACATATTTTTGTAATTATAAGAAATGTTTTAATTCAAATATATATTTGAAATCAGTTTTTTCCCTCCAAAATCATAAAAACCTACCTCATAAAACATTTCTCCATAAAAGGACAAAATCAGGAGCGTCTATAAGTAGGTGGCCCCCTGATTGATAAGGGGGCCGACTTTGAAAAGATAAGGGGGCTGGCAATGAGATAAGGGGCCGACCATGTATTTTGCTCCTGACTTTGTCTATAAATAGTAGACGGTTCCTGCATATTTTATACACTTTTTTCACATAGTTTTTCTTTGTCTTAAATTAGAAAACACACTCCATATTCTTTGGTCATGTAACTTGTTTAAACATTTGTTAATAAGTGATCCAATCCTTCCTCTCCAAGTGCAAGAGAAGAATACTCATAATCGTCAAGATACGATGTATTATAGGTGGTGCATTCGTGACATGTGTTACATTCACGATGTATAAAACGAGTCAATGTATTCCAAACTTATTTATTAGTTGGGTCGAGTAGATCGTGTATGTATTTAGGTGAGTAAATACTTGTTTTAGGCCTCAAAATACAAGTGTGAGTGGTAGATTGGTTCTAGCTAAGATTATAACTCGACATTTAGCTTAGTGTCAGAAATTGGTGTAAGCTATGTGTGTACGGTTTTCTCTGCCTAAAGGGAGCTTGTTGACTAGTGAAGTAACTCTCGAGTTGGGTACTCGAGGAGTGGAGTAGGGCGAAGAAGAGCTTCGTGACCGAACCACTATAAATCACCGTGTTGGGTTTGCATTTCCTTTTACTTATCTCTTTACATTTATACTCGCATTTATCGCTTTATATTTACAGTTGCATTATATAGATAATTATGTGTTGTGTTTTTTATATAGTTTTAATTATGTTCGTGTCATTAATAGATGTGAATATTGTGTTTAGGTTTGTATTGTTGTGATACGCTTTGACACTATATGTATAGTTAGTGTAGAACTAATATAAATACTCTTCATATTGTGTCACGCTTGATCGGCAATTTGATATAAGATATTTTAAGTTTTTAAATAGAAATGTATTTCCTGACTCCTTTACAGTTTTCACAATTGGTATCAGAGCCAGGTTGCACTAATTGTTAAAACAAATTGTTTTAAAAATTGAGTACGATCCATGTATCAAATTACCCATGAAGGAGGATTAAATATGAAAAGAGTTTTGTTGCTTGACTTGTATTAGTTTTGTTGTTAAATACACTTAGTATACTAGCTTGAAGTCAAAATGATGCTTACAATAAGTGTTATATGTTCGGTATCAAGTTTAGTAAGTTTTACGCCTTTCCGCTAAGTCACTAAATGATTTTGTGCATAAAAAAAATAAAATGGCGAATCTGTGTATTAGGTTCCGGCCCCTGATCTCCCTGGGTGGCCCCCTTATCTCCCACGGGTGGCCCCCTTATCAATCAGGGGTCCACCTAACTGATTTGGCATATTTTTGTAAACTTGTAAAATTCATATAAAATCAACTGTAAGTCCGTAAAAGTCGTGCCACCCGCCATTTTAAAGGTAATTGAGCCTAATTTCATTTAAAAATACTTCCAAGTATTCATTCCAAACTTAAGTAAGCCAAAAATGCAAAATACTACGTAATGGTCAAAACTCTGTATTTCGTCTTAATGTAAAACTTGTATTTTACTTTTTCCTTTGAGTCGGGCATTTCTAGTTAGTGTATCTTTGAAAAATAGTGTATTTATTTTTTCAAAAAACTGATCTTAATTAATTTTTGAACTGGGGAGGAAACTATTTTAATTTCAAATAAAACCAAGCTAAGTATACATTGTTGTATGTAATACACGAAACAACGACAAGTATTTTTATGTGTTATGCTAAATGATTCCACGTGTTTCTTTGAGTATTAATTTTGTTAATAGATATTATTAAGTGATCATTGTTATTTGTAATTGAGCTACTTATATATCTAAACACATGTGTCATGACATTATTTGTCCGACACTACTTTTTTAGATTATGGCTAAATAAAACTTATGCTAGATTTCTTGCATCACGATTGCGAAATTGTTATTGCATTGCGTATAGGAAAAGTCACTTTGCTTGCAAATGTTACATCGACATGTAAACCTTATTAAATATAATAACTCACTTAGGATTGACAGCTACGTAAGCTTTTCAATTCTATTGAAAAAGATCATCTTGCACGATTATTGTGTTACTTGTTCAAGTGGTAAAATGTGTCACCATAAAATATTGAACACCTTCATTTAATCAAAGATTTAAACAAGATCTCGAAATCATGTCATAATACAATCTTGATTTAACTTGGGTTAAACAAGATAAAAGATCATTTTAATACATTAGCATTTAAGTAAAAGAAAATTCATTTTTGATCTTAGCTCGTGCTTACATTGGTTTAACTCACAATTATAACTAATAAATCTTTGAATTAAATTAAACATAAGATTCATTGCAAATCCTAAAATTGAAAGCTTAACTTTCTTGGTAAGAAAAGTTCTTTCTTTTGCAATGACATTTTGGTATAAAACTTCACAATAACATTTACCGAAAGTTAAAACATTTACTCTAGTCAAAAGATTGAAAATGTTATATAAACATGTAATTGTTTTCAAAAGTTGTTTGTAATGCTTAAAAATTACTAGGTAAGTTCTATACACTTTAAATGTCAAAACTATGCATATTATGCATGATACTCAATAATTTTTCTCACATATAAAATTGATGATTATCTTTAAGAAACAAGTTAGCTCATCATTTTAAATGTCCTCACACTTAATACTAGTCTTAGGTTTAATGAAACCCACTATGAAAATCTTAATTTATTTTCTTTTAAATAAGAGTTCGTGAGGGTTAAGAAAGATTCCGAGTATATATCGATTCATTATTCAAATTATGATTGATATCATTATCGAATCTAATTGACTAGTTTTCGAGTATGGACATGAAATCGAATTCTTATTTGTTCAGTTTCAAGATTATATCAAGATATAACAAAAGATATTATTTTGAATCTACATACTCAATCACACTAGATTGATATGAATATAATTACATCATTTTCTAGATGAAAATAATATGCATCGGATCATAACTCACACTTGTGTTGATGATGCCATATTGAGTCTACTTGTTCAATGGTTGTGTCTCGAATATTAGACTAATATGTTTAATAAGATGCATACAATGAAATAGGATTGATGACTTGGATGTTTCTTCTGAAATATTCAAGAAATTTACATTGCAATGCAATTGGTAAATGTGTCATTTCTGAAAAACCAAACATGAGCAAACAAACAACATATGTAAACTTTGCACATACAACTTAAAAGCACAACTCAAAGCTCAAATTTACATTTGGTTAAATTCTAAAATATGAATAATACTCTTATTCATTCACCTAGGATAACATGATGTTTGGGAAACATTATGTCTAAAGAATTCATGCACTTATCGTGTTAAACGATTGATAAAGGATAATTTATATCATATGCAGTTTATTTTCTTCGTAGCATGAATGGTTGTGTTACAAGATAATACACTATATATTGTTTGCAAAATATAATCTATTAGAATTAAAAAAATAACCTACCACAATATGTGTCAATGCATAAACAAGTAAAATTCATTTATTCAAATACTAGTTTAATTAGGCTATATAGCATTCATAAGAATGATGATTTTAGAAAAGCATATTTGTTAAAAAAAATATGTCTCGTTTCAATCATATATCATTGAAGAATCACAAACTCAATTAAGGTAAATAACCTTGATGAGACTCATTTCACAAGATATGTAAAGGAGCATTCTGAAAACACTCTTAATATAACGTATTCTTCATTGTAAAAAATAAGCACGTCTCTTGGATTTTGATGATCCAGTCACGTTAAAATCACATGTGACAACTACACATGCTAGATGACTTAATATAAGACATATATTAAATCAAGCAATATGTCATCAAAACCAAACAACCTATAGATCTTGAACAAAAGATTAAAACATCTTGCTTACGCTTTTCTAAGTATTCAACACATCTCTATTAGGACTATGTGTAAAATATATCATCTAAATATACCATCATAAAAAATGGTTGTTTGAGTATATTAGGACATGTATTAGTGAACCAAGCAAACTTCATCTTTTCTACACTTCGATAGGTAAATTTAAACTGAATAAACAAGTAGTAACTATGATTTTATTAAATATTCCTAGATTCATGGCATCTCACATATGTGTTTTGAAGTTTCAATATGATAACTTATTCCTATGTGATACGATTATATGCCTTCGTGATTATCTTGATGATCAATGATTATTTGCTTGGTTATTGAATGCATGTTTATTATAAAGGTTTTTGTCTTTGTCAAACAATTTCGATATAATATTTCTTAGTTTATCCAAAATAATACGTGCTCTTAAATGCTAAATGTTAACATGTTTTACATGATGTTTGCGTTTAAAGTAATCATTTTTACTGTAGTTTTCGTCGATGAAGGCAGCATTATATCTGATACTGAAAAAATTATGGCAAAATGGATACCATGACCATGAAAATGGATGCTCAGTACAAAGAAATCTAATCTCGTGCCAAATGCAATCACTGTAGAGGTAATTACTCAACCACATATTATAACATTGATGACACTCCTATGTCTCACGAAGAAGAAGCGAAATTCATGCAAAACTTTCGACGTACTTGTTTTTACAATGATTACCGTGACTCGAATCGCGATAATTGGCATTCAAATAGAAGAAACGATTACAATCGAGACTATGACCGACCAAAAACCGATGACAAATACGACCTTAAAAAACAATTAATCAATTTCATGAAATCTCAACAATCAACAAACGCTTTTATTAAAGAAACGTTCTTGGATATCAAAAACTAACTCGAAACAACAACTAAAAACCATCAAGCCTCGATCCAAAATTTAGAAGAAAAATTCGATTGACTTGCTGACAAGCAATCTGCTCGACCTTCTGGATCTCTTCCAAGTAACACTCAACCAAACCCCCGAGGTAACTCATCTAAACCATATACCCCACCACAAGCTCGAAATGAGCATGTAAATGCCATACTTACACGAAGTGCTAAATCCTATGACCCACCCAACAACCCAAATGATCTCCCAAATGACTCTCAGAATCTTATTAATTTCGATAGTGATGATGAAAATAAAGAATCGACACCAACACCTAAACCAACAACACCAAAACCTATCAAAGAAACACCTAATCCTAAACCATATAAACCAAAAATTCCATATCCTCAACGCCTTAAAAAAGAGAAAATGGAAGCTCAATATGGAAAATTCCTCGATATGATTCGAGCTATTCGAATCAACGTACCTCTTATCCATGTATTAGTCGGAATGCCCAATTATGGAAAATTTCTTAAATAACTTATTAGCAACAAGCACAAGCTCGAACAAATCTCATCTGCTTTCCTTAGCAATGAAAGTTCGGCTATGATCCAAAACAAAGTTCCACCCAAACTCGGAGACCCCGGAAGTTTCCTTATTCCTTGCACTTTTGGCAAAACTTTCTCTTGCAATGTCGTAGCCGATCTTGGTGCTAGCATTAATATCATGCCATATTCTCTCTACGCAAAACTATCTCTCGAAACTCTCAAACCCAATAAAATAAGCGTAAGATTAGCATACCGATCTTTCCAATACCCTATTGAAATAGCTGAAAATATGCTCGTTGAAATTGGTAAATTCACTTTTCCTGTGGATTTTGTTATTCTTGAAATGAAAGAAGATAGTAAAGTTTCTCTTATTTTAGGAAGACCTTTCCAACATACCGCGGATGCAGTAATTCGTGTTAAACAAAAACAACTCAACCTTGGAGTTGGCATAAAACACATGACTTTTTCTATCGATTCTGCGATGAAACACTCCTATTCTAATGATGATACATGTTTCAGCATTGACGTCGTTGATGAAATCTTAAAAGAAGATTTCAATGCTCTTCTTGATGAAGGTAGTAAAATTCTTTACTCCATCAAGGGAACTCCTCTCGAAGATCAAATCTTTGCTGAATTTGATGAATTCATGGATATGAATATCAAAGAAAATTCTAAATCTGAATCCGAAAAAGAAGAAATACCTTTCGAAAAAATCACCTTCGATAATGACTATAAAATCAAGAAATCTCTTGATGAACCTCCTATGGATCTTGAACTCAAACCGCTCCCTGATCATCTAGAATATGCATTCTTGGAAGAACCCTCTTTTCTTCCTGTGATCATATCATCTCAGATTTCTGAACAAAATAAAAATAAGCTCGTCTCTGTTCTTAAGAAGCACAAGAAAGCTTTTGCTTGGAAGACAACAGACATTCTTGGAATCTGTCTATCTTTCTGTAAACATGAAATTCAACTTCTGGAAAACAAAAAACTAGTTGTTCATAATCGTTAAACTCCTCGATACTGGAATTATATATCCAATCGTCGATAGCCCTTGGATAAGTTCCATCCACTGTGAACCAAAGAAAGGTGGTATCACGGTAGTCATAAATGAAAATAATGAAATTTTCCCAATAAGAACCGTTACGTGTTGGCGAGTTTATATTGATTATCGTAAACTCAATGAAGCAACAGCGAAAGATCACTTTCCGTTGCCATTCATGGATCAAATGTTAGAAAGACTCATAGGAAATAAATACTTTTGTTTCCTCGATGGTTTTTCTGAATATTTTCAAATACCGATTAACCCTATAGATCAAGAAAAAACAACTTTCACATGCCCTTCAGAACATACGCTTATAGGCGAATTCCTTTTGGTTTATGTAATGCTCTCGCTACTTTCCAAAGGTGTATGTTAGCTATCTTTCATAACATGATCAAAGAATCCGTGGAAGTATTCATGGACGACTTCTCTGTCTTTAGAAACTCCTTCGATAACTGTCTAAATAATCTTGATAAAATGCTTCAACATAGTAAGGATGCAAATCTTGTCCTTAATTGGGAAAATATCACTTTATGGTTAAAGAAGGAATCGTTCTCGGACAGAAAGTGTCCAAAGCCGGTCTTGAAGTTTACAACGCCAAAATTGAAGTAATCTCTAAGCTTCCACCCCTTACTAAAGTCAAATGCATTAGAAGTATTTTAGGACATACCGGTTTCTACCGACGTTTCATTAAAGACTTTTCAAAAATTACCCGACCTTTAACAAAACTACTTGAAAAAGATACTCCATTCGAGTTCAACGATGAATGTCGTAAAGCATTCAATTCGTTAAAAGAAAAACTCACATGCACTCCTGTTATCATAAGCCCGACTTGGAGTCTTCCATTTGAGCTAATGTGTGATGCCAGCGAATTCGCAGTTGGAGCAGTCTTAGGACAAAGAGATGGAAAACACTTTCACCCCATCTATTTTGCAAGCAAAACTCTAAATGCAGCTCAGTAAAAGTATATAGTTACATATTAAGAACTTATGGTTGTAGTCTTTGCATTCAATAAATTCCGACCATATCTGATATTATCCAAAACTATTGTCTATACCGATCACTCCGCTTTAAGACACCTCTTCAAAAAGCAAGACGCTAAACCACGTCTCATACGTTGTGTTAGGAATCGAGAAAAGACTCGGTCACTTCCGAAGTCGTAATAGTATAGTTTGTAGCATAATATTTGGAAACTTACCAAGATAACCGGGTCAACATAAGTCATCCTTATGTTGACCGGCGCTATGCGTGGTATATATACCCCTCTCCATGTCTTGGAGAGGGTTGATTGTTCATTTGGTTACTCATAATATTACATTTTTCTTTCTTTCTCTCACTAAGTGCTACAACCCTCCTTTCTCTCTCTAAACTTTCTTTATTAATTAGTTGTTAAGTGATTTGATACTTCTACAATTGGTATCAGTCGTCATGCATTGGTACAAAAACTGGTATTGGTCACTCCAAAAATGTGTGACGATATACATATGGTCACACGTGTTTTTTTGGGTGTTTGTCACTAAAGATCGCGCCACTGTAGGTCACATACGGTCACGTTAAGGAGTTCGTGGCTATTTCCATTGAAAAAGAGTGACCGAAACCCGAATATGTGTGACAAATTAGGCACAAGTTTTGTTGGATTAATCAGTATTAGTGACCGTAAACACTTTATAGTCACACGAATGGTTTTTGAGAGTAACTATTGTTCGTCCTTTGGCCACATAAATATATAATATATGTGACATTTGAGATGATTTATTCAAGTAAATGTGTATTTTGTGTGACTATTTCCCGTCCTGTGGCCACATGAATATATAATAAATGTGACGTTTGTGATGATTTAGTCACACAACGGGTGTTGTTTTTTTGGAGTTAGTCACATACAATTTAAAAAAATGGCCAAAAGTCTTAATAAGTGTGACCATATGCTTTTTAAAATCAAGTAAATGTGTATTTTATGTGACTATTGTTCATCCAATGGTCACATGAATTTATGTTTATGTGGCCTTTTGTAATATTTACGTCACTCAAAGCTTGGTATTTTAGATTTAGTCACATACAAGTTAAACCAAAAAGTGGCCATAGTGTTATTAAGTGTGACCATTATGTTGTTTAAAGTCAAGTGAATGTGTATTTTGTGTGACTATTGTTCATCCAATGGTCACATGAATTTTAAGTTTGTGTGAAATTTGTAATATTTAGTCACACAAAGCATGTTTTTTTTAATTTAGTCACATACAAGTTAACCAAAAGTGGCCAAAAGTGTTAATAAGTGTGACCATATGTTGTTTAAAGTCAAGTGAATGTGTATTTTTATGTGGACTATTCTTCATTCTTTGGTCACATAAATTTTTAAAGTTTGAGTTGGCATTTTGTATTATTAGTCACACATCAAATTAAAAACAAAGATTGATCAATATTGTTGAAAGCGTATCCATATTATGTGAGTGCATCTTTTAGTCACATATAACAAATCAATAATTTGTGTCATTCTTATAAATATTATTATATATATATATATATATATATATATATATATATATATATATATATATATATATATATAACAGATAAATTAAAAACAAAAAGCAATATAAAATTGAATATTAACTCGAATGTATATATCTGGAACCAATTATACAATTGTTAATTATCGTTTCATAATCAAATTCTCAGCTAAACACAATCTATGAACATTTCTAAGTAGTTGCATAAAGGAATAGTTATTTGCTTGTTTCTTAAAAAAGATGCCAAGCTGCTACATGTCTCTCTTCTGTCAGCGGAGCTCGTCATCCTACACCACTATCAACGATCACCATCACCATGCCTACAACCACAACACAATGTACTACACAAACACGCATACCTTAAAAATAACAATCGAAGGTACTGCAATAGCACAAACTTCTTTAACAGCACTAATATACTCGAACAGTATTAACATATATATAAGCAGTATTAACAAAGAACCAATAGCAGTATTAACAAAGAACCAGCAGCACTAATATATAAGCAGCATTAATTTCCCTTAATCCCAATAGCAGTATTAACAAAGAACCAGCAGTATTAACAAAGAATCAGCAGCACATTATTAACTCGAACAGTATTAGCAGCATTAATTTCCCTTAATCCCAATAGCAGTATTAACAAAGAACCAGCAACACTAATATATAAGCAGCATTAATAACTACGAACAGGCAGCACTAATATCATATTGGCAGCATTAATGTTGAGCAGTATTAACCATGAGCAGTATTAATATCATATTGGCAGCATTAATGTAATATCATACAAGTACAGAGATGAGAAGCAGCTTACAGGGACAAGATAAGGCAATACAACAGTTGCTGAATTCAAAGCAGCCTCAACATATTTATTCGACGTGTACCTTGCAGCTTTCTCCATACTTTCAACTGTTGCTGCAACTTCTTGTTCGACTGTTGCTACATTTCCTCTTCAAACCTTCTGAATTCTTCCATGGCTTCTTCCGTAGCTGAATCAAGGTATCCCGTACATATGAGTTTTATGTATTTATGTTCTAATACAGCAATTGGAAACGCTAACTGACATGTAGACAAAGTAATACTTGTGGGTTAAAGCCTCGCCATACAAAAGCACCAGATATGAAAAGGGACTCATGAATATAATTATAAATGTCCGAAAGATATACTAACCTTTGGAGTAAAAAGGCACGGTCTATAAAGGACCGTAAGAACGTCTTATGTCGTTGTTCTGGATCACCACGAACATCCTGTGACCATAAACTATTAAAAGACCTGTTAACTTTTATAAATATGAGATTCAGAATTAAAAAAAATATAGACACATACCATATGGTCAGATACACGTGGCTGTACAATAGGAGGCAGGCATTACAAATCAGCCATGTTCGTCAAGAACTCCTGGAAAAACTTAGCACTCAACTTTAATGGCTCACACTCACGCTCATCGGCTCTCTTAATAATCTGCGTGTGCAATAAGAAAGATATTTTCTAAGCTACGCTTGTTATAATGACATACAGTGGCAACATATCGTATCGTTTAAAACATACATTGTGTTCAGAAGTGCAAGAAACTAACTTAACCATGGGTTACATTGGCCATCTTATTCATATTTAGTATCTCTGAACTAAACATTGTGTTCAGAAGTGCAAGCAACTAACTTAACCAAGACTACACATCACACACTCCTTAGATGTGTCAAAAATCAATATTAGTGACTGATAACACAACAGAATTTAATAACATGATTGTAGCTTTGCTTTCATTGTAGTCTTGATGTTTTGGATATTATGACACATTAAGTTGACACATTTGTATATAAGTTCTGTACAGCTATAACTTCCATCTAGAAAATGGAAAACAGAGTATATAACGAGAAACCACTTGAATGCATTAATAAGTTGATTTCTTAGGAAAAATTTCAATTAATAAACAGTGCCATATGACTCATATCATGCTGAAGGTTGATGAGGCATATCATACCTTTAACCGCTGTAAGTAGATATTGAGTTCACCATCACTAACATCCTTTGATGTGTAGTTTTTTGAAGCAAAAAGCTGCTCTTCACCACTGTCCTCACCAACCAAGGCTTTCTGCAATGACAAAAAAGGCATTATGACTCAACTAGTCAAAGTGTATTAGGAGAAAAGGGTATAATACTATGAGGCATGTAACAATAGAAATATACAAGTCTTGCTACTCAGTTACAATAAGCAATTGTGTCATAAATTCAATAAACAATAAGTATATAGAATCATAATGTTTTACTTTCCGATTACAGCTACCATAGGTGACTACATGGTATATAACTGTACACATATAAAGTTCAGTCTTAGACATTCACGAAAACTACTTACTCAGTACTCCTAGAAACTAAGCTCTGTAATGGCCAACTCAACTTCTTTATGAAACATTTAAATGTTTAACTTTAAAAATAAAAATAAATGTGAAGTAAGCTAAGAAACTGAATCATTTACAAGGGATGCAATGATCAAAGATAAATTGTTAAGGACATCACGCATACTGATGTGCAAACTGGACTAAAACAAGACATAATGCAATTGTACGGGTGTGTGATTCCTATATGGTAGTGTACTTACGTACTTACAGTTCTACATATAACAACATTGTAGATTATGGCAAAAATAAAACTTCATTCCATAAAGCATAGACAGTAAGGAAATTTAAAGTAATTAATTTATCATCCATCCATTAACAAAAAGAAGGTTTGGATAAGACAAATTTTCGTCACAATGACTTAAAACTACACATTCTAAAGAAGAGCACAAGATATTTGACAATGTAAGTGATAAATGAGCAGCACAAACCAGCAAGAGTTTCTTATGATGTTTATGTTGTGGAAGGATCCCGAGAGCATCTAGCATTGATTCATCAAGCTTTGCAGATTCAGAAAGGAGACGAGATCGCATAATCAAATAGCAGGTGACATAATAAATAAAGTACAACCTTTTGTTTGCAGGAACGTGGCCAAAACACTCAAAGAGCCAACCACTTGCGTATCGTCTCCACTTGTGATGTATGATATCAATGCATCCCTGCACAATCTGTAACAAAAAATAGTTAGACATGTTAGGCCAAACTACCAGCTTTGGGAGCATTTCTTAAGACAAACTACCTCAACACCTCAAACAATAGTCTATAAGTAACCCAACAGTCCGTATATATGAATGACATATAAAACATAATTTCAATAAGAAATCCAAAACAACCGCTATAAAAGCTAAGCATATTCAATAAGCAATCCCAAATATCCATGTCAGTTTATGCTTCCATGAATTATTAATTCAAGTACCTTACTTTCAAGCTACATGCCTCGTCATTGTTGACATAAACTCTTAGTGCCCATCTTTAATAAAACAAATGAAAAACAAGTAATTAGTATAGCACCAAAACATTCTTGTAGCTTACAATAATACATAACCCAACTTCTAACTAAAAGCTAAAATTTCAAACAGATCCCTAATTCAAAAACTTGAATACGAAAATTTTAGTTTAAACTTCAATTTCGTACAGGTAAAGAACCCTAATTCAAAAAAGATGAAAAATTGAACCAAAATAGACAAATTATACACATAATTGCTAGTCTGAGGTCATATGAACAAGGCAAGCAAGAAGTCTATATGCAATAAAGCTTAGAACCACCACTTATGGTGGTATCAAAGGTGTTAAAAATCGGACTAACAACCCCCTAATTGATCTCATCAACAACTCGAATTTAATAATAAATTGGTGTTTGAGTAAAATTGCATACCTAGTTCTTGAAGATATTTGAACTCAAGCGGTGGACCAGAAGAAAGTAAAAACGATTTGGGGTTTATGTTTATGTGGACTAAGAGGTGACAAGAAAAGAGAAGGGAAAGTGAAAACTAAGAGGGGGAAGAAATCCCGCTCAAAGTAAAATGGAAAAAATTGAAACAAATAAGGAGAGATGAGTGTGTTAGCCAATGGAGAAATAAGGGGGAAATTTTAGGGTTTTGATTTTGGGGAAAATTAGTAGCGGGAAGAAGGAGAGGGAGAATGAAGAGCCAAACTTTTGGGTTTTTTTATTAATAGTTCTCAATGTAAGTACTCTACATTGAGAGTGTTATGAATATATTAGTCACATATAATCACTTTAAATGTGGCCATAAACATAATTTAGTCACACATTTGTGATATGTTGTGACTATTGTAAAGCCTATAGTCACATGATTATGCTACAATTAAATGTGACTATACATATTAGGTTTTGGCAAGCAAACACACACTAAACTTTAGACACACATATTAACTTACGTGACCATATGTATCGAATTTTGATTACACTTAATCATGTATGTCTATGGTTTAGTGTGACCATATATGACATTTGGTCACACTGTTCAAGTGTGTGACATATATTTGTCACTTTTAACTGTATATCGTGACTAATGCTTCAAACTTACTTTTCAGTTGTCACACATTTCAAATTCATATGTGGCTAAATATTCAGTAAAAAATAGCAGTCACTTTTAAATAATGTGTGACAAACTTGACTATATGATTTAGCCACATACACAATTACTTCATGTGACCATATATGGATTTTGGTCACACTGTTCAATTGTGTGACATATATTTGTCACATATGTATATATATAGTGTGACTAATGTTTCAAACTTATTTGTATCTGTCACACGTCCCAAATTATAAGTGACTAAATAATGAACAAAAAATTACCAGTTACCTCTAGTTACATAAATATTCAAATGTGTGACAATGAAATTCTGAAATGGTCACACAAAATGAGTTCAAGTGTGGTTGTTTATGTTATTCTGGTACATTTAGTCACATAAATATCTGACTGTGTGGCCGTTCAAAAAACAGCATGTGTGACGAAATCCTAGATTTGTACTAGTGATAGTATACATAACAACAAATAGTTTTTCGCACAAGTAAATTTTACGACAATCTTGAAATATGATATTAACTTATCATTATTCATCAACCTCACCTTACAACTAATCTTGGGATTAATGGAACACACTATTTAAATATTTATTTATTTTCTTTTAAATGAGTGTTCGTGAGGGTCAAGAAATATTTCGAGAATATATCAATTCATTATTCAAATTAAGAATGATCTCTCATATGAATCTAAATGAACAAGTTTTCGTGTATGTGACATGAAATCGGATGCATAATTAGTTTAGTTTCAAGACTATATCAAAACATCAACAAAAGATATCTCTAATCTACATAAACTCAATCACAACTTGATTGATATGATAAAAATTACATCCTTTCTAAGATGGAAAAAAAAAAAAGAATATTGCATCGGACATAACTCACACTTATGTTGATGATGCCAGTCTACTTGTCCAATTACTGTGTTCCAAAATAATTAATACAAAAAGAGTTTAATACATGCAAAAAATACACAATGAAGTAAATTGATGATTTGAGGATGTTTTCGTCCAAAATATTCAATCAATTTACATTGCAATGCAATAGGTAAATGTTACCATTATGAAAACCAAACTCGAGCAAATAACAATAATATGTAAACTTTGCTCATACAACATAAACACAACTCATAGCTACAATTTACTTTTAAACAAAAATTCTAAAATAAAAAATCATAATCTTATTTTTATACACCTGTGATAACCATGATTGTTTTGGGAAACAGATATGTTTAACAGATTTTATGTGCTTATTCTATTAAACGATTGATAAAGGATAATAAATATCCAAATGCATCTTAAATTTTTCTTCGTAGCCTAAATGGTGGTTACAAGAAAAACACTAAATATAATATTGAAAAGATCTAAGTTATATTAAATATGAAAAATAACCTAAACAAAATATGTATCAATGCCATAAAAAGTAAAAAAATAATTTATTTTAATTATAATATACAACATTGGATAAGAAATAATAATTTTAAAAAAGCATATTTTGGTTTAAAAAAATAAAATATGACTCTTTTTCAATCATTATCAATAAAGAATCACCAACACAATTAAGAATAAATAAATTGATGAATTCATTTCACATGACATGAAGTGGAGAATCTTAAAACACTCTCAATATAACATATTTGTCATTGTCACAAATAAGCACATCTCTTGGCTTTTGAAAAACCAAACACGTTAAATATCACATGTGACAACTGCACATGTAAGATGACTAAGTATAAGACTTCCATTAAATCAAGCAATATGTAATCGAAACCAAACAACCTATCGATCTTGAACAAAAGATTAAAACATCTTGCTTACGCTTATCTACACATCTTTATTAGGATTATGCGAACCGGAATTTATGTATGTTAGTTAAGTCATGTTAGGCCCTCTATGAAAAGATAATACAAATTCTATCTTTTCTACACTTCATTAGGAAAATATAAGAACTCTATTTTGTCTAACATGAGAATGACTACTAGAGAATCTATTACACTAGAAATTTAATTTGACCTAACGGTTGAATTGCTTCCAAGAGTGAAGTTGGGTTTGGTGTATAACCCGTAAAAATGGTCGTGTTTAGCCTGAATTGAGCACCACTAGTGATAGTCTCCTATTCATTCTCTAATTTGATTAAACGGCTCTTCCTAAATATGCCTAATGATAGTCTACATCGATAGACTTTGTATATCATTAGGAGTACACACTAAGCACGTAGAAATAGGGCTGAGCATATAGACCGTTCGATCGGACCGGACCGGAAAACCGGACCGAACCTGACCAAACGTATTTTGGTCCGGTCCACGGTTTGGTGTTTTGGACCAATTCAGTCTTCAGTCCGGTCGGTCCGGTCCTACCAAAAACCCGAGACTATGCCTTATAAGACCAGACCGGGGACCGAACCGGACCGGACCGTACCATTTCGGTCCGGTCCTCAGTCCGACTTTTTAGACTATTTCGGTCTCGGTCCGGTCCGATCCGGTCCGGTTTTAGACCGTTGCTCACCTCTACGTTGAAATTAGGCTTTTCCTTAGTCAATCTAGACACAATGCACCTCAAATATGTGCTTTAATGTTTCAAGATGATTACTTGTTCACATGTAATGTAATTATATGTCTTCGTGATCTTGATGCTTAATGTTTAATTGCTTAGATATTAAATGGCAATTGTCCACAATAAAGGGCATATTGTCCTTTATCTACTAGCAATTTAGATAAAATATTTCTTAGTTTATCTAAATGACACATGCTCCTAAATGCTAAATGCTAACATGTCTAACACTCCTCCAAGTAGGTTTGACAACTTAAATATTTCATCCGAAATATTCAAGTATCTTTAACTTGCGATCGCAAACGTTAAAGGTCATATCCGAAAGTTCATATTCAAGCCTTCTAACAACACATGTAAAATGCTCTTCCTAAAGCTAAAAGCTTACATCAACCTTCGCGTGACAAAGGTCTTACGAGTTTCTACATAAGTGATTCGTAGCATCTTTAATATACACACCTTAAGACTAAGTACTTTCACGTCCGTTAGTCTTTTCCATTCCCTTAGGAATGTCATGATGGTTTATCGTCATGCTCACCTCATACACAATGAGGATTGAGACATGTATCCATACGATCATAGGATAGAAAACCATTTATAATTTGTCATCATTCCTTCGCAAAATGTCCAAAAAGGAAATATCTTCATCGAAAAAGTTTTGTCAGAAGACAACATCGCCGGCATCCTCACCAAACCACTCAAACGTGAACCTTTTAATTATTTAAGTCTAGGTCTAGGAATGATGAAACAAATCTCATAAACGTGTCATTCTCATTTTAATAGTCTTGTTACTATTAGATACATTCCGATAAATCTTGACAACTTAATCGATTTCATACCGAATGTTTTAAGAACATTTTTATTCGCGAAGATCCATATTAATGTCACTCATTGTTCATGTCTAAGTCGTTTCACAAAAACCTTTGTCATGCCTCTATTATTATATAGATGGTTAATATCTTCCGTCCACATTTCCGCTACCGTAGCCACCTATTAAGAACAACCACGTACCCGTCGTCATGTGATTGTTCTATGAAACTTCGCAAACCTCAGAAGATCAAACATAACTTTGCGGATGAAGTTCATCGTATGCTAACCGTCATCCGTCATGACATTGTCAAGCTCATCGCTTCCGTCATTATTTCTCTTCACTTATTCTTTTTATATCCATAATTTATTCCAGGATGAGCAATGAATTATAAAGGACGGGAAAACACACATCTTCACAATAACCTTTAAACCAAACACTCTCAATAACTCACATAGGTGATCTTATTCACAAGAAACCACAAGAAACACTTCTACCATACCTTAAACCTCAATAAATCTCATTCACTCTGTTAGTGCTCACAAGTTCTAGTACATCCCCAAAACACCAAAGTGAAATGAAAACCGAGTCTCCCATACAACAATCAACCCTATATCCATCCACCCTAGTCCACCTCACTAGAAGATTCACCATGTAATCATTCCCCACAAGTGAATTTCGTAATGAAATGTGTCTCATCTTCATATCCCGACACTCATAAGCATGTATGCCTATGTTGTCAAAAGTCAAGTGAATTTCGTAATGAAATGCGTCTCATCCTCATATCCCGATACTCATAAGCATATGTGCCTATGTTGTCAAAAGTCAAGTGAATTTCGTAATGAAATGCGTCCCATCCAATCATTTCCACTATTTAACAAGTGAAGAACACAAAGAAGATATTCAATCTTCAAAGTGTTGTTGAGTCATCAAAATATAGTGTCTTTCATATGTTCATTTATGCTTTTGAGCAAGTGAAGAACATAAAGAAGATATTCAACCTTCAAGTGTTGTTGAGTCATCACAATGTCGTGTCTTTCATTTGTTCATTTCCACTTTTGAGCAAGTGAAGAACAACCAAGAAATATTCAACCATCAGTGTTGTTGAGTCATCACAATGTCGTGTCTTTCACTTTTCTTCTACCATTTTCACCTTTGTTCATCAACATTAACAACCAACAAAACACCCAACAAACCTATAGTCAACACCTTCCCTTTCCATTCATGCTCATCCTTCTTCGTTTATGTTTCCTCAACCAATCATCCTTATCATCAACATTTAGTTTGACCTAAAGTCTTACGATAATGTTTATCCTTAAACACCCCAAACATGAAAAGCATACATAATGCTTAACAAAGAAACCTTAAGGATTTAGGAATCTCTCAATACAACACTTAGTCTATTCAAACCCACAATCATCATATGTTAATACTTCTTATCCATATGACATCTTGGAAGGAGTCATTCTCATAATAAGACTTGTTGGTCAAGTCTTAGTCCTTAAGCATGTGTAAGTCGAATCTTATCATTGGTTCCTAAACATTTTCATGTCTTAAGCATTCATCATTTTTCTTTATTTAGGTTGTTGTCTTTAGTGCCACACTTTAGAGTGCATATACCTAAAACATACATGATTTGTTCCCCACTAAATGTCTTGCATATATATATATATATATATCATCATTATATATATGTGCATTTTTCTACTAACTTTGTTTTGTAGCACTTTTCCGTTACTCGATTTCTTGGTGCCCCAATCAAGGGGGAGCATACACCAAGGGGGAGCATTTGCAAATGTCCAAGCCATTACGTTTGCAACCGTTTAAGACATCTACACATTTCTTGATATGTGTATTTCATCCCTATATATTTTTTTTTGCACGAAACTAACCATTGATGTAGGTTAAGAGTTTGCAACTAATTTGATCCATGGATCCGCTTGAGTCAATCTTCAAGGGATGTCATTGTTTAAAAGGGATTGATAGAATAAAGACTTCACTTAGGATGATGCAAGCTCACCTCTTTGATTGAAGAGCTGAAGTGTAGTAAAAGTCTCGTCTAGGAGTCCACCTTTTTGTTTCGACAAAAGGGGGAGAAGAAGTGTAAACAAGTAACTTATACATTTTACTATGAGTTATAGTTTACATTTTTTTGTCATCATCAAAAAGGGGGAGATTGTTGGTAGAAATATTACATTACGATATTTAATCTATACATTCTCTTCATGTTTTGGTGATGACAAACATGTAACTTATAACACATAACGTAAAGTGCTTAAGTTACTCGTAATCACAAATCATCAATTCATACGTCAACATCTTTCGACGTCTCATGTTTTCTTCAACAACAAATTTAAGTTCGCACCCGACGTAAATCACTAAAGGTATGAACAAACAAACTTTAATTTGTTGAATGATCAAAGAAAATTTTTATTTTTCTAAACCTTACATTTTTTATAAAATGGGAAAAACATTTTTAAAAAACATATACAAAATATTTTTGTATTTATAAGAAATGTTTTATTTAAAATAAATATTTTGAATTCAAATTTTCTACCCAAAAATGGCTAGAAAGTTCCAGAAAAACCTTCCCCACAAAAGGACAAAAAAGAGAGCGTCTGAAAAATGGGCGGCCCCCTTAATTAATTAAGGGGACCGACCATAATTAAGGGGACCGCCCTTGTATAATTAAGGGGACCGCCCAAATAAAAAATTAATATTTTTTCCTATAAATAGTGGACTGTTTTCACAGATTTTCTCACCTCTTTGCACATAGTTTTCTCTGATAAAAAACTTCCTTTCAAACCCTTTCCTTTGATCACATAACTTATTATAAGTTTGTTTAAAATGTGATCCAATCATCCATCCATTCAAGTGCAAGAGAAGAACCTTCATTATCATTAAGATACGAAGTTATGTAGGTTAGTTAGTGCATTCGTGACATGTCTTACATTCACAATGTATAGATCGAGTCCATGTATTCCAAACTTGTGTAATAGTTAGATCATGGTGATCATAAGAAGGTATGTTAGATCATGATGATCTTGGTAGTGTCTTGGTGATGTAAAGTTGTGAAGTGTAGGGAAGATGTGAAGTGTAGTGAAGTTGTGAAGTGTAGGGAAGTTGTGAAGTGAAGTTGTGAAGTTGTGAAGTGAAGAAGTTGTGTAGTTGTGAAGTTGTGTTGTGAAGTCGTGTAAGTAGTGAAGAAGTTGTGAAGTCGTGATAGATTGGTTCTAGCTAAGATTAGAACTCGACATCTAGCTTAGTGTCGGAAATTGATATAAGCAACGTTGTGTACGGTTTTCTCCGCCTAAAGGGAGCTTGTTGACTAGTGAAGATAACTCTCGAGTTTGGTGCTCGGGGAGTGGAGTAGGGCGAAGAGGTGCTTCGTGACCGAACCACTATAAATCATCGTGTGAGGTTTGCATTTCCTTTTACTTATCTCTTTACATTTATACTTGCATTTATCGCTCTATATTTATATTTGCAATTGTGTGTTGTGTTGCTTATATAGTTTTGATTGTGTTTGTGTCATGGATTGATGTGAACATTGATGTGAATATGTATTGTTGGTATATAATTTATATGAACACTCTTCATATTATATCACGCTTGATCGGTGATTTGATACGAAACATTTTTAAGATTTTAAGAGGAAAACGTATTCACCCCCCTCTATGATTTCCACACTCCTCTCATTTTAACTCACTCACACTCACCATTCAATCGTAGTGGTCACCACAAACTCATCATTTATTAAAATACCCACTTTATACAAAATATACCCACTAAATACCCACACACACTCACAAACCAAATAAAAAACAATAAACACTTACCACTCACCAATGGTGAGTGGATCACCATTCCCATTGGAACTCACGCGCGAGTTTAGTAGTGGGGACTGGATCTCACTCGTGAGTTTTAGAACTCACTCGTGAGATTAAACCCACTCCGTCCATCCTTATATAAATAAAGTGGATCAAATGTGAGTATTCGGACAAAATACTAGTTGAATAATATGTTGTGTTAGTGCTTAACATTTTTGAAATATTTAATCCATTAAATATCACATACACATACAAATATACTTTAAGTATAACACTTGTCAATACTTACTAACATATACATATACAAGTACATGTAGTATTAATATATAATTAATTTATATATATTTGCACATTAAAAAGTTCAGGGTCGAGGATTTATACTATCCCTATCCCCGCCCCATCCTCAGTTTTATAATTTAGGGATTTCTTGTTCCCGTCCCCATCCCATCCTCGGTCAACTCGAGGATTCCTCAGTCAATTTGGGTTTAGGGATCAGGTCCCCATCAGGTACATGTTTTATTGCCATCCCTAATTGTACATGATGCTTAGTTAATAGTATTTGCTTAAATTCTGTATATACGGAAATCTTAAAATTATAAAAAAGTAGAAGATGCTTTATATGCTAGTATATATAAGCGCTTTCTTAGGTCTCGTCTTGCTGAAAGTAGACTCATCTCGAAAGAGCCATAAGACCCAAATGGAAGTTTAAACCAATATTTGAGGACAGTAGGTTCAAGTGGTCCGTGAGAACGCTCACTTTGGCGATGCTAGAGAAATGGCATTCACCTAGTCTCCACCACTTGAAAATTGTAAAAATCACATAGATCTTAGAATCACACAACCAACCTCTCCATTGTGATTCTTTTATTAATACAACTATAGTAGACAAGTCCTCAAATGAGTTCTTGCCAAACAATACAAAAGAAATTGATAGTCCCCAAAAAGGATGCTATCACAAACAATAAAAAAACTCACACTACAAACACCTTTGATTATAACTATCTAAACAAACTAAAGGTTATGATCAAGATGATCAAAAACCTAAAATTGGAAATTGGTATAATAAACTTTAAGAGAGAGAGGAAACGGATGAGAGAGATTAGCAAAACAGATAATGAACCCTAGCTCACATCCTTTAGCTTATCACCTTATCCCCTGCACAAAGGAAATCAACAAAAATTGCACAAAACTTTATTAAGGGTTAGAAAGATATTACAATTAAGCCTCTGAACTTCCATAAGCTTGTTAAAGTATTTTTAATACTTTAAACACTCTCCCTCAACCTTATGACCCAAACATGTTTAACATTCCAAGTTTTTTAGTTAAGTAACTATGTTGAAATGACCCAAAAGCCTTAGTCAATATATCAGCAATTTTCCTTGGAATCAACCTTGACAGTTTTGATTAAACCAGGCGACACTTTTTCTCTGACTGAGTGAACATCAATGTCAAAATGTTTTATTTTCTCATGCATTACTGGATTAGCTGAAATTTGTATTGTAGACTTATTATCACAAAACAAATTAGCAGGAATCAGTTTTTCCACATTCAAATCCTTCATCACTTTTACAATCCATATTATTTCACAAGTAACTGAAACCATAGATCTATACTCAGTTTCTGCTGAGGATCTGGACAAAGTAGATTGTTTCTAACTTTTCTAGGAAACCAAACAACCATTCACAAACAAACAATACCCTGAATCCGACCTACTAGTAACTAGGCACTTAGCCCAGTAGAGTCAGATAAGGCAACAATATCAAAACTGCTTTCTCTTTTAGAAATTTCAATACCATTTCCTGGAGCTAATTTTAAGTACTTTAACACCAAGAAAGATTAATATGAGATTTCAAAGGTGAGTGCATATGATGACTTAAGCAATGCACAACATAGGAAATATCAAGTCTAGTTAAAGTCAATTATATTAGCTTTCAAACAAGTTTCTGATAATTGGTAAAATTTATCAAATACTTATCATCATCAGATTCTTTATGAGCAAGAATAATATTCTCAGGCAATGGAGTCATTACAGGCTTACATGCCAATAAACCAAAAACATATAGTAACTCAAGACAATACTTCCTTTGAGACAAGCATAAACCAATTTTAGTTTTCAAAACGTCACTGCCAAGAAAGTATTTGAGTTCTCCTAAATCTTTGATCTTAAACTTATTACTCAAAAACAGTTTAAAGTTTTCAATTTCTTTTTCATCAGTACCAATAATAACAAGATCATTAACATAAAAAAGTAAGAACAAAGATGCAATACCAGTATTCTTAACAAACAAAGAATGCTCAATCTTAGATTGCACAAAACCAGCTTCACTAAAAGCCTTAGACAGTTTTTGATTCCACTGCCCGGGAGCTTGTTTTAAGCCATAAAGTATTCTCATTTGTTTTAAAAAAACCTGAAGGAGGTATCATATATACTTCCTTATTTAGTTCACCATATAAAAAGGCATTATTAATGTCTATTTGAAATTTTTTCCAATTCTTTTGAACTGCAAGAGTCAAAAGACATCTAACAGTATCATTTTAACCACATGGCTAAATGTTTCTTCATAATCAATACCCTCTTTTGACTAAACAGTTTAGCCACAAGTCTAGCTTTATACCTTTCTATTTCTCCATTAGACTTATATTTTATCTTAAACACCTATTTACTTCCTATTGGCTTTCTGCCAGCAAGAAGATTAGACAAAACCCATGTATCATTTTCATATAAAGCATGCATTTCATCATTTATAGCATTAATCTAGTTAATATCCATTGAAGCTTCTTCAAATGAGGAAGGTTTAGAGGATGTATTCAAGTTAGAAACAAAACACTAATTATCACCATTAAGCAAAGAATGATTAGCATATTTATGCAATCCATAGTTAACTTTACCATCTAGCACAAACTCATTTAACCTAACAGGCAACTTAAAAGGTCTATTAGACTTCCTCACACCAGGACCTACTTCCTCTGTTTAACTTTGAGAATTATTTTCAAAAGTGGGATCCTCTAATTGTGAACCAACATTACGCTCAGAAAGGTTTTCCTCACCTATAGGAGTTGTAATGTGTTGATCATCATATACAGGCTGATCAATGGAATCGGTCACTCACTGGTTGATGCACATTGCCATCTCTACCAGATGGCCCTTCCTCATCATCTTCGGGTCTTGAGGAAAGATCTTTAGCTGCTGTTTCAGACTCAATATTATCAAAAAAGTTTAAACTTGAAACTTCACTTTCAGAGGACTTAAAAGACTCAGTATTATTACTCATTTTATAAGGAAACACAATCTCATAAAATTTCACATCCCTGGAACAAAACAGTTCTATTTTCAAGACTAAAAGTTTATAAGCCTTTTTCCACTTGCATAACCAATTAGAACACATTTTTCAGACTTCTTAGAAAACTTATCAAACCCTTTAACGACAGCAGCAAAGTAAAAACAACCAAGACTCCTTAAATGAGAAAGGTTAGGTTCCCTACCATAGACTAGAGAAAAGAAGATTTTCCATTTGAAAAAGGAAGGAAGCCTAATAATCAAATAAGTAGCAGTTAAAATAAACTCAGTCTAAAAAACAAAAGAATCCCCCCTAAAACATAAGGCTTCTTGCAACATTTAGAAGATGCCTATGTTTCCTTTCAGCAATCCCATTCTGGTGAGGTGTATAAGCACAAGAAGTTTGGTGAATAATCCCTATAGTTTTAACAAAGTTATTCATTTTGTGATTGCAAAATCCAGTTTCATTATCAAACCTTATGACTTTAATTTTTCTGTTAAACTGAGTTAAAACCAAATTATAGAAACTAACAAACATTTCAAACACCTCATCCTTAGTTTTAAGCAAATACACTTAAACATACCTACTGAAATCATCAACCACGGTTAAAAAATACCTAAAACCCTCCCTGCTAATCACCTTGTAAGGTCTCCAATTATCCAGGTGAACAAGTTCACCAAGACAAGCTGATTTATGATCACTTATTGGAAAAGGATCTCTAGTTTATTTTGCCTTATGGCAGACTTCACAAGGACTGTTGTGATATATATTAGACAAATTTAAAGAATTTTTAAGCAATTTCAAAACCTGATTAGCAGGATGACCCAATCTATTATGCCAAACTTCTTTAGACACATAACAAACTAAAAACTTACTTTGATTACTAACAAAAAACTTATCACAATCAACATCAAACATATATAGACCATCAGATTCACTACCAGTCCTCATAATTCTCTCCTTTTTTAAATCCTGAATGAAACATTTAGTTTCATCAAAACAAACACTCAGTTTACTGTCTTTTATCAGCTTATGCACAAACAAGAGACTAACAAAGTATTTAAGAACAACCAAAACATTAGATAAAACAACATTATTATTCAATCTAAGATTGCCAATATGAGTAATTTTAGCCAAAGTACTATTGGTATGTCTAACAGTAAGTTTTAAATCAGTGATATCAACCAAAGGAATCGTATTTTTAGTATTATTAGTCATGTGTTGATTAGCCATAGAGTCAACTATCCACCCAAAGTGATAATTGACTCCATTCAAATTAATGTTAGCACAAAAAAAACTTATAGAAATGTTGATTAAAAAACACACTATAATTAAAGAATGAACAAGAGCCACTACCTGCCATATTGGCATGAGCAGTAGACCCAAACTTATAATTCAGAAGATTCATGAGTTTCAAAACCTGATCATTAGTAAAAGACAAAGTACTAGTAGATGTTTTGATCTCATTGTTACCAACAAAAGTCCCTCTAGTATTAGTATTATTATTTCTATTGTTGTTAAAATTACTAGCAGTTTTAAATTTGGATTTCTTTAAAAACCACGTGGGTAACTAATGATCTCAAAACATCTTTTAATAGTATGACGTTTCAAGTTATAATTCTTACATAGCAAACTGTTGTAATTTCCTTTATTTCCATTATTCATATTGACATTGTTCCAGTTACCATTACCATTATTTTTTCTATTATCATTAGTTCTAGAAACAAAAACAGAAGCCTGAGGCTTATCAGATTTAATAGAAGTAGGAGGAATCCCACAAAGAGGAATCCTTTTGTGGGATTCCTCTCTGACAACAATCACAAAGGCATCCTTGACCTCAGGAAGAATTTCCCTAGTTAAAAGACTGCTCCTTATGGGGGTGATAATGTCATCCAGGCCCATAAGAAATTGCATAAGTTTATGAGCTTACTATGATCAATCAACTCAGCCCTAGCCTCACAAACACAATGAGGAAGTTTAGTTAAAATATCAAATTCTATCCATAAAGAATTCAACTTATGGTAATATTCAGAAACAAGTAGACCGCCTTGTTTAAAACTATTTACTTTTTATAGCAAGTTAAACACAATTGAACCATCAGTTCTATTATAGGTTTCTTGTAATTCTTTCCATACAATAACAACATTATCAAAAAAAACATGACCAAGATAAACATCTTAGGATAAAGATCCCAAAATTCAAGACAAAACAACAACATTACATCTATTCCACTGATCACTTAACAAATTACTAGCAGTATAATCAGATTTAACACAAAAACCAGTAATAAAACCCATTTATTCTTAGTTTGAATAACAAGTTTCATAGCACTGGCCCAAACCCTATAACTCTCAACACTAGTCAGTTTAATACTAATCAGAAGAGTTCCATTTGAGTCATTAGCATGCAAATGCAGAGGATTACTAGCATC